>CM046442.1:57654969-57883783 GCA_025506515.1 Flaveria trinervia
TTATATATATATGTATATATATATTTATATATATATGTATATATATATATGTATTTATATATATATATAAATTATCAATTTATCAGAATGAGTGTAATATATTAGAACTTTAAAATAAAACATGCAATCAAATTTTACATCATAGGACGTAGTACTTAAAAAAGAGAAACAAATTAACTTTGGCTCTAACTTTAGTGGCGTTAACTTGAATCACCATACTACAATAGGAGAGAGGCAAGCAAGAGAGCTTAAAAATCTCTCTCTCTCTCTCTCTCTCTCTCACTGAAACCAAAGGGTACTGTTTAGGGCTTATAATTATTATTCTGAAATCAACATCCTTGAAAGCAGCAGCAGCAGCGACAAAGCAAAGCAATTGATATTCTGCTTCAATTCTGCAACTTATTAGATAAAACCTCCCTCATCACATTATATAGCAATAACCAGCTTCTTTGCTTCAGTTTCATGATCAGTTTCAGTAACTTTAGATTTGTTTCCTCTCATCATCATCCTCATCATCAGCTTCATCTTCATATCAACACAAGGAGATAACACTAAAGCTTTCTTAGTTAATGGGAGTAAGATTAACTCCTGCTTTTTCTGCTTTCAATAAGCTACTTCTTTTCGTATCAGGGAATAAAAAAAGTTTCTAGAGATAGATAGATACCTATATGTATGTATATATATGTAGAGAGAGAGAGAGAGAGAGCTTGTAATGGTGTCTTACTTTTGTTTGATCATCTTTTTCTCTATTGTCTAGTGTTGTTTTCCATTCATCTTTTTGCAGAAAATTTTCAACCTACTCTCTTTCACGGGTTCTTTCTTTTTCTTTTTTACATGAATTTTGACGGTCTTTTTTGTTGTTGTTTTCTTCTTTATTTCAAGTTCAGTAAAAGAATGAATGCTTTCTTTGATGGGTTTTCTCAAATCACCTTTCATTTTTCGTGAGTCTTGGAATGGAGTGAAAAAAATGCGAGCTTCTGATTTCAAGGTTTAAGTCGTATATGAAGTTTAAACGCAAGCAATCATGGAGTTTCTTCTGATTCAACTGTATTAATGGTTTTTGTTTTGCTTCCCTACAGGAGCAGTGAAGCAAGCAATTAATTCAACTTCAACCACTTTCCGTTTGTGCCATGCTTGCTTGATTTCAAACTCCATAATCATGTGGGTTTGGTCTCAAATTCCTCCAAAAGACAACTACTTTACTGGATTAAGCATGGATTCATATGAAGCAACAAGAATCGTGTTCACGAGGATCCAAAGTGTAGATCCTGAATACGCATCAAAGATCATGGGTCTTCTGCTGATTCAAGATCACGGTGAGAAAGAAATGATTCGCTTAGCTTTCGGCCCTGAATCACTCCTTCATTCCGTGATTCTCAAAGCTCGTAAGGAGCTTGGCATTTCATCTCCCTCAACACCTTCAACTCCGTCGTCTCCTTCAGCCTTCGGCTCACACACTCTTTCTCGTCAAAACTCCACGAATTCTTCAACTGCTTCAAGGCTTATCAATGGCGGAACCACTAATCTCCCGTCCCCTTTAAGCATCCCCAGTTTATCTTCTTCATGGACCAACTCCAATTTCTCCGATTTTCAACCCACCGAAGAACACCACCTGAACTCCTCTGCTCCGCCCTTCTACGGCGGAGCTACTGAGCCTGATCTGATCAATGAGCTGCAATTCAAGATCACCTCTCGTTCCTCAACGACGGTTCTCCGACCCTCGGCCCTAAACCCACTGACTTCATCTACCCCGATTTGGTCTCCCCCAACGGCACCGGCGACATGTTTTCGCCGTGGGGCGGTGGTAGCCCTCACCGCCGGAGCTCCTCCGTCAACGATATTTGCTTAGGAGCCGCCGGAGAAGATCCTAACGGGTGGAAACCTTGCTTGTACTTCGCCAGAGGCTTCTGCAAAAACGGAGCTAGCTGCCGGTTCACCCACGGCGGCGGCGGTGGTGAGGGTGATATCGCCGCCCTGCCGGTGGGTTCGTTGAGCAAAATGGATGTCATGGAACAGTGCCACGAGCTTCTCCGATCTAAATCCGCCCACCAGCAACGGCTACTGATGGCCGCCGGCGCCGGTGGTGGTGGTGGTGGTGGTTCTCCGAACTTCCCCTTTCCGAACAGCCCCAAGTCAATGAATCTTCTTCTTCAACAACAATCCGACAGCCCAAGGTAAAGAAACATTAATTCATCGCTGTAATCGAACAATCTTTAAGTTTAATCTCCGATGGTTTTGTTTTCAGGATGACAGCAGCTGCATTGATGATGGGGGAAGAGATGAACAAATTCAGCCGCTCAAGAAACGATTTCTCCATGGGTATGCTTAACCCTGGCTCACGCCAAATCTACTTAACTTTTCCGGCGGATAGCACATTTAGGGAAGAAGATGTATCCAATTACTTCAGGTTCGATCTCATCACCCATTTGGTCGATTATTATCATGGAATTCCGTCAATGAGTTGTTACATTCTGCTGTTTTTGGGTGCATAGCATGTATGGCCCTGTTCAGGATGTTCGGATCCCATACCAGCAAAAACGTATGTTCGGATTCGTGACATTCGTGTATGCGGAGACTGTTAAAATCATACTTGCTAAAGGCAACCCACATTTTGTTTGTGATGCTCGGGTTCTTGTGAAACCTTACAAGGAGAAGGGGAAAGTCCCTGATAAGTTCAGGAAGCAACCGCTGCAGCCTCTGGATAGCCCCACAGGGTTCGATTCTCGTGATCCTTTTGATCTGCAACTTGGTATGTTCGTTTGAAGTTCAAATCTTTGATTTGGATTCGCTTGTGGTATGAATGTTGAACATTTGAAGTTGGTGTTTGAATCACAGGTGCAAGGATGCTGTACAACAGCCAGGATTTACTGTGGCGGAAAAAGCTGGAGGAGCAGGCTGATTTGCAGCACGCGATCGAGCTGCAGAACCGTCGGATCATGGATCTGCAGCTTCTCGATGTAAAAAGGTCGCACCACCAGCGTGCGTTTTCGGCCGGTTCAGCCATTCCGTCGCCCACCTGTTACTCTCCTAGTTATCTCAACCACTCGTCGGTTTTTGCTTCTGATAACCACAGCAGCTCCAGTCCTGATTCAGGTACTCTACCAGTTTTTTAGCTCAAAATTTCAAAGATGAAGGCATTTTTAAACAAGTATGATTATGTACTAATTTGTGCAGAGGATGGTTTGATTTCAAAAATGGTGACTCCTGTAACCATCAACGTTGATGAACCTTTGGAGGCAAATTTAAACCTGGAGAAAGAGAAGGAGACATTGGAGGTTAAAGATGAAACCAGCAATGGAAAATCAAGCCCCCATCATGAAGAAGACGACGACAATTTGCCCGAAAGGTATAAAAATACTATTTAAAGAAAATGGCAACAAACATCGTATGATTTTTACTAGATTTTGTTCAATATTTCTCAATTTGAGCGCGAGCTGCATTGCAGTTTGGAGCACAATCTACCTGATAACCTGTTTGCGTCACCTAAAGCATCAGGAAATTGTCAAACCATCTTCTCGAATAATGACGTCGCCGCTGTTTCTTCACCCCTGATTTCCACCAGCAGTAGTAACTTGATGACCTCCCCGTTGCTTCCCGCCACCTCGACATTGGATTTAGCTTCTCTGAAATCATGTTACTTTCAGTTTCCTAGGTACAATTTGGCTCATGAATTGATTCTTCTAAATATAACAGTCGGGTTGTTTCGCTATAACCACATTGGCCGTGGTGCTGCAGGTTTTCTTCAGGTCATGGTGCCATCGGAATGTAGTTCTTATTCCGTGTTTTTTAGCTTCCTTAGGTAAGCTATCGCGATTAAAGTCACCGGTTTACATTTTTCACCCATTTATTCCGTATGTTTATAGTTCCATATGGTTGGGTAGTTTACAGGAAGAAGTTGAATATATGTAACAAGAAAGGATTACCAAGATAAGATGTTTAGTAAAATCAACAACAATAACCACACCAACTGTCACAGCGACCACCGCCATCACCGTCACCAGCCACTGCCGTCGTCAATACTACTTACTACAATACAAAGTTATATAGGTAAAAAAAATAGTGTCTTTCCTTCTTCCTCCCTTCATCATGTTGTAACCCTACATCGTGTAGTTCATTAAAAAGACTTGCCATAGGATTAAAAAAGAAGTCTAGAAAAAAAAGAATCAAAATGTATTTAGCATCACCCGCTCAACCGTCCGATCCGATCCGACCCGTCTATTTTACCAGGCTTACTCGAGAAGATGATTACAGGGCTACCCTTGACTCTAGTATGAATTTATTGTTTATCATATGTGAAGAAGGGGCAAATTTGTAAAATGATTGGGGGTTGGGGGGGGGGGTGATGTGTAGTTTGTGTTTATTGTTTAGAAAAGGTAGAAAAGAGATGGTGGCATTTATACCCACATCTAGTTATTAATGTTATTATTATATAATGTATGTATGTATACATCATCATCATGATCGGGCAATGAAAAGGGACATGACATTGAAATAATGACAAACAGAAGGGTTTTTTTCTATATTTTATTTCTATATTGTTGATTTAAATATTATTGTTTGGAGCATCTTTATTTGCTTGTACTTTGGTTTTAGTTTATCTACTTTTACAAGTGGAACGGTCAAATCTAGGCTAATATATGCCATGTTCCAGTGGTATGATGGGTTTATCATTAAAATAATTTATACATTATAACATATGCAAAATATTTATATTCTTTATTATTTTGTATTTCTTTGAATCAGTGCATAAAAAAATGGGGTGTATTAGTGTATAAATGAGGGGCCAATTGACGAGCTTGGCTAGGTAGCTTGACATATTGAACCGAAAAAGACGAATACAACCTTTATAATTTAGAGAAAAAACGAAGTCTTATCTTACGATATTTTCGACTCACTATTCTCCCCAATATCCATTATTAAAGAAAAATAAATAAATAATATATAATCTGTAATCTGTAACATATAATAAAATAATATTTTTCTGAAACATATTTTATCATTCTAACATATTAAATGATACGTATCATTATTTTAGCATATCAAAAAATTATTTTCCTGCATTTCTTTCGTAATAAATACGAAAATTATAAAAACAATCAATTTGACTTTCTTTTATTAAAATAAGTTAAAACAAACATATTTATATTTGTGTTTATTGTTTATCTCATATTAAATGATAATTTTTAAATAAGCAGACTAAACTATTAAAAATCTAAAATCTAAATATTTTAGTTTTAATAATTTATTAATACATACTAACTTATATGATTTTAGACATATTTTATCTTTATATAGAGTAATTTTTCCTAATTTCATTATTTGTTATAACTTTTAAATATTTATTATATTTCTATTTCATAAATAGTTAATAACATCTAGAAAATAAATATCCATACAACTAATGATTTTAATGTCTTTTTTATTTCACTCATGTGATAAATGGGCCATAACCCAGTAATAGTAATAAATTTAAGAAGTATTGATAAATTGCATAGAGAATATATGAAGAATTAAATGTGAGAGACTTTTAAAAATTTATATATAAGTTTAGAAAATGTTGTTTTTTAGTAATCTTCTTACTCTAATATTACTGCTATAATAAAAGAGTATTTTGATGATATGTGCCAACACTATAATTATTCTCACCAAAATTTTCTTGCATCTCTCTCTCATATTAAATAATTAATATAATTAGTAATAATATTATTTAGCACTTTTTGAAGTTTAATAAGTTAAGAGAGATATCTATTTATTAATGCTATTTCTAATAAATAATTTTATTTTAAAATAATAAATTTTTCTAAAGCATAAAACTATTTTTAAAATATGAATATTTTAAAATTGGTATCTTTAAAAAGTCAATTTTTAAAACCAAAAATAATTAAATTTGGGAGTTATAATAAGAAAAAAAATTAAAATGACATTTTTATACGGTTTGTTTTAAAACAAAATGTTTATTTTTTGAAAAAATATTAAAATTAAAATTTAAAAAGTTGATATTATTATTTTATTACTTATAATCATTTCTCAGACGTAATTTCAGCCAATATCAATTTATTATTAATAAACTTTATTATATTAATATTTTATTTATTCAACCCGTGTAACATATAGATTTACTAAAGCTAATCTAATAATAAAGATGAAGATGTCAAATGGATCATGAATACTCTAACTCATCTATAGTACTAAATAAAATAAAAGCTTGGCACATAAATGTAATTTTACAAAAAATTAAGACATCGAGTACAACTTTTTAAACATTAAGTGTAAGTATTCAACGCAAACATTTTTATTTTATCCCTTATTATAAACTTCTTGTAATTAATACATTGATTAGTACATGTTATTAACACATAATTAAATAACATAAGATTATTTAATTCATTATATTGAATATTATAATTTATAATATTTTAAATTAATATATAAATTTATCAATAAGTATTATCTTATTTGAATACTAACTAAATACTTTTATGTTGCATACTGGCGGAAGCGTTAAATGCTTGGATGTGACTCCTTAGTTCAAAACGCATTGATTATCATGACATACAAATAACAACAATGAACTAATATTATTTTGATTAGTTTTTATAGTTATAGGATTACATGATACAAAGTTTAGTCTAACATTCTAGACTTATATATTTGTAATCCTAATTAAAAGTATATCTTCAAGACATCACATATCTTCAGCTAGTAGTGAATGTGAACATCCACGTAAAGGCTGAAGTCAAACAATTCAATAGTTGCAGGATCGTTTCTTACACTTAACACAAATATCTTTTCTCTCAAGCTTATTAAGTAACACTCAGGTTTGTGATGAATTAGAGTCCTTTTAAGAGTTGCTGATAATATACTAAATAAATCAAATTAAACATAAGATAATAATTTTCAAAATACTTGTATATATTATTTCTCAACTCAGAGTTTTACAAGACTCTTACAAGCATAATACATGAGTTACAATGAGAAACTATATATACTACTACCTATAGCCAGATATACTTTGATACCAGCTGGAAACCTTAGACTAAAGTAAATACTACAAAGCTAAAGTTAAAGTATCTTGGAAAAAGTATTATCTAAGATATGATAGTCATTACATGTCAATGACTTACCTTTTGTCACCAACTAAAGTTGGCAACTATACTAACTGATAAGGTGTGAATAGTGGAATAAAGTATGGTTAACTACATGGACATGGGAAAGTGCCATGCAGTATGTCAGAGATTTATAGCAGAGTGTCAAAGAGACCATACTTATGTCCACTAGTTCATAGTAGCTACTTCCGAAGGTTAACTGGCTTCAGAAGAACATGTTCTTCTGAAGCCATTTATACATTAGAAGTGGCTACTTCTTCCGAGGCTTCATTGGGACTTCATACTTCGAAAGTTGTAGTCTTCATTTCTTCTAAGAGTTGAGCTTCGGAAGAGTAGAGACTTTGTCTTCAGAAGCTGAAGCTTATCTTCAGAAGTTCCTTAGACTTGTCTTCGGAAGTTCAAAAGTGCTGAAGTTGTCTTCGGAAGTTCTTTATTTGTTGTACTCAAAAAGTATAAGTGTTTTGGTTTTGGTTACACCAGCCTTACTTGATCTAACAAACTCCCCCTAGGTTGATGCTACCAAAACCTCACTTGTTCTTGCTCCTCAAAACTTTTAGCACCAAGGAAAGCAGATACTGTCTCTTTCTTTTTCTTCCCGGAAGTAGTGCTGAGAAGTTTGTACAAATCATTCGTAGACAGGAGATCTAGTCTATCACTTTGAATTATGTGTACCCTCTGCTGAGTCCCTCTGAAGAGAGTTAGTTGATAAGAGTTATAGTCATACTCCCATCTAACTATTGGTTCCAAATCCGGGCCTTCCGCCATTTGTAAAATTGCTTTGCCTTTACTGGTTGACCTTTCCTTGTCTTCCTTCTCTCTCAGCTTCAACTACTTTTCAATCTTAGCTTTTGCAGTTAGCTCAGCAAGATGAAGGCTGCTCAAATGATTTCTGATATGAGCGGCTATGTCATAGTTGGAGGGATTGGAGAATGACTTCTCTGCTAACTCAATTATATCAAATCTGCTTGAGTGTAGTAGAGAAGGAGCATTCAGCCTGTTGCTCTCTCCATTCTCTCTCTCCATAATAAAGTTATGATAGGAGTCATCGAACCTCCACTGGATGATCTTATTTCTTGCCACAAGAGGCTAACTGGAAATCTTGTCACCTTTCTTTGTATCTAGTAGAGTCATCAGCCTTCTTCTAAGCTTTTTCTCTTCATCATTTAATGAATCAGAGTTGAGGCCAAGAAGTATGACGGCCTGGTCTAGTGTTCCTCTTAGGAGATCAAGGAATTGCTCTCTTGTGAGGGAGCTTGAGGAGTTATCAGTGTAAGTCAGTTTGACAAACTCCTCCTCACAAGAGATATCGCTTAATGATGTGCAGTTGATGAGCTTTCTCTTGATTTCCTTTAAATTCCTGTAAGGCCCTATTCCCGGGATGCTTACAGCTGGCCAATCATCACTCACAAAACATGCAATTACATTTAACTTTCATAAAAACATCACAGTGGAACATTAAAATAACTTTTCATTTCAAAATAACTGCTTTTGTAAGTTAATACAATCATTCATTACACAATTTCATTTGTTCGTATTACAATGCAAAAAACAGTAACAAAAGAATGCCATCCAAAATGCCAAGTAGCTTCCCTGCGCCATCCTCAACAATGCTCACCTGCCAACTGGAAAAAATGCATAAAAAGTCAGCGTTGCTGAGTGAGTTCTGGTTTTAAAATAAAACATACTTTACTATCATTAGAACCATTCTTTACTTTCTTTCATATCATACTATACTGTCGTACATGATCACACATTGTACATACACATAGATAATATCATTATTATCTTCTTTACTGTTCATTATTTTCTTTCATTATCTCTTTATCTTTTTCCGAATCAGTGTCATCAGCTATACCCCAAACGTATGCACAAAGCGGGTATTGGGCCGAAGATCATAAATGACTTCCATAACGCACATAGCCTAGCACCAGCACCGGGGCAAGCGACAAAGATCCCAACTGTATACTACACCCCAAACGTATGCACAAAGCGGGTACTGGGCCGAAGATCATAATGACTTCCATAACGCAAATAGCTTGGCACCAGCACCGGGGCAAGCGACAAAGATCCCAACTATATACTACACCCCAAAGGTATGCACAAAGCGGGTACTGGGCCGAAGATCATAAATGACTTCCATGACGCACATAGCCTGGCACTAGCACCGGGGTAAGTAATCACTATAAACCATGTACTATATCACTGGTCAGTCACAATGACTGGACCCCTGCGTGTATCCTTAAGGGTTAGCTAAACCACACACAGTTGAGCTTACAACATTTTAGAGCCGTGCACCTCTGTACATTTGGCTTGCAAGTCCTCTTTACTTTCTCTTTCATTAATTCATGCATTCTATCATTATGTTCCTCTTTCATTATCTTTCACTTTACATTACATAATACTTTATCATTTCTTTCACAACTATAACACGTAAAGCCATGGGAAAGATAAACATATATAACACGAACATAAACATAATCATACAAAACATCGCCATACAAGGCACCATCACACATGCATAACATACATGCAAAATACCATCATGCAAAAAGCATCAAACATACATCATCATGCTATGACCATCACATCACCATTGACTTCAAAAAGTCAACTTACTATGCCCCTGGAAACCTCCCAAGTCAAAGCCTAGTTTTACACTTTTCATCAAAAATGCAGAAAATAATCTAAGTGTTCATCCGCATTTGCCCTTTTGTTCATCCGCATTTATTTTAGTTCATCCGCATTTCTTTTCCTTCATCCGCATTTGTCACACCCCAACCTTGACGGCAGAAACGTCGAGGTGTGAGGGTTAAGACCGTTCACAGCCACATAATGCTATTAATAACCCAAATATATATTAAACATAAGTTCCAATTATACCATTACAATCATAAGTCTCAAAGAAACTAAAAGCATAACATATGATGTAACAAATTATTTTTATTTCATTTATTTATCTAGGTCCATTCCTAGATGTGCAAGCTTCAAATAGTAGAAATCAAGCTTGGGTATTTCCTGAAACATGTTAAAAATAAAAATGTCAACAATAATATTGGTGAGATTTCCATAGTTTGAAATACATAGATATATAAAAGATGGCAATTCATGTTATAAGTTAGAGAGCAAAGTAACGAGGGATGTAAGACAGAATGCACAATCCGTAAAACCGGTGACCGGTTTCGGCCACCGCCGGCCAACAATCCGGCAGCCCCACCACCCATTAAAACGCCGATTAACGAACCTAAAACCGTTTCCAATCGATTCGTTGGCATGATTCGAAACAGGAGGTGTATAATAATCGAGTTAAAGCTACGGTTACAAGCTTGAAGCATCCTATTCAACTTGCTTTGAATCATCGAACCATTTGAACATTAAAGATCGATAATAATCAAATTAATTGAACCCACGCAATCAATTAACCGTTTCTACTCGATTCCTAAGTGCAATTTCAGTCTAAACACCTGAAATCATTGCACATAGTTACCAATTCCATCGCGAAACTGAGTCTAACCGAACCCCAGCCTTCGAGCATTATAACTTCTAAGTGATTGAGGGCTTAGAACCGTGAGCATCACTCGAAGATTCACACAAGTTTAATTTGGTTAACATCAACAATTGCACATTGAACGAATTCAAGCTTCAGTCGCAACTCGTCTGCATTTGTTCTTATCAACATAAACATCAAATCGGGTAATTAAGTGTGTCCTTAGACTCGAAATCACATGGGGAATCAAAGCCCCATGTTTATTCACGTAAACATTATCGCTTTGATCTTCAATTTGGGTTTGACCAATCTAGGGTTCTTGTCGATTTGTGTTTTCTTTGAAACACAGCTTTTGTAAATTAAAAACCAATCATTGCCACGGCTGAAGCCTTAGTTCAATGGTTAAAATGTATATGTCTTAAGCATGAGGTCCCGGGTTCGAACCCGGGGACCTTCATGCAATTTTTTAAAGGCTTTTAGCCTAAAGGTTAATTTTGGAAAATTCTTAAATTATATATAAATTATTTTTATGAACTTCAAATATTTTCAAAGGTTCAAAAGATTTCCTAAAATTGTTCTAAGATTGAACAAAAATGTTTTGGTGATAAAACAATTTTAACAAAGCATGTTTAAATAGTTTTTTTTATAAAATGGATGGAAAATAATATTAGTAAATTGTCATTGTTTCAAATATCCCTTTTTAATTTAATTTTGTTTACCTAGTAAATAAAATTTTAGTTATAAAAAAATATATTATTTGAACTTTATATATAATTTTTTAAATTATTATAATTGTTTCTTATTCACAACTTTGAATATATATATTTTCAAGAAAATATAAATTTGTTCCATTTGTTTAAATATAATTATTGACGAGCCCCAAATTCGACTTAGAACCCTAGTCCTCATTGATTCGATAAACTCATTACAATAAAATTTAAATCTTGTAAATATATATACTTAGGTACCTTGTGAAGAACTACGTTGGAACCTTGCTTATTATACTTCTTATTAATCGTCAATTATATACTTATTTGATCAAATGAGTATTTCTATACCCTTTTTTTATTTTCACACTTTGGGGTGAAACATGTTACCTTATAAACATTGCAGAAAGGTGATGTGCAAAAGTGGGCAGCCATCACCTTTATTCACCAACTTTTCAAAGATTTTGTCCTTTTTGTCACTTTTAATCCCTAGACTTGGGTTTTATTTCTTTTCCTTCTTTTTCTTTACTTTATTCTTTCTTTCTTTGTCTTTAAAAATAACTGGACGTTACTATTCCTCTAAGGAAAGACGCTTAGGTGTATGAGAGGATGACTTGGGTGGTTGTTTGGTTGATGAGGATTAGGTTCTAGGTAAGGTTTTTGGTTTGAGGATGAGTAGTTTTGGTGGTTGTTTGGATTGAGTGGGTGAGGAAGTGGGTAAGGCTGATGATGTGGGTTCAGGGGTGTAAGGCTCAAAGTTTGGTTTGGTTTTAATAGGGAAAGGGAAAGGGATAGGTTCAGGTTGATGTTGTGATTATGGAGTAGATGTGGAAGTCATCCCCTGTACTTTTCGGTACATCTCTTTTCTTCTTCCTGAGCGTATGTTAGCCTTGATCTCACTAACAATGCACTGTAGGGTCTTCACAAACATAGATCCAACCCGCCTTCCTAAGAAGCCATGAGCCTTGAGATAGTCCTTCATCCAAGCTTTGTTACCATACTTCTTCATGGTTGCAAGCTGAGCATCATCTTCTTTCTTCTTTTTCTCCTTTAGTTTTTCCCTAAAGGCCCTCTTTCTATCCTTCTCCATTTGATCCTTTTCTTTGTTTACAAGCAACAAGATCATGTCATTGTCATGTGGAGCAAGTTCTTTAGGAGAGAATCCTCTAGAGATTAGGAAAGCTATCCTATCACTACTAAGCTGTTGATCAGTTTCCTCCTTCTTTCTCAAGTTTTCTTCTTCCAAGGCCAACCTTGTTGTTTCTTCATGTTCTCTTATCAGCAAGGTTGCCTTCTCCAACTCAATCAGCTCCTCAAGTGGTAAGAGGAGGATATCTTCATTGCAGTGTAACATCCGCCTATTTTCGAAGTATAAACCCAAACCCAAAACCGTTGAATAAATCTTGTAAATCGAATTCATTATTTAGTCATTTTATTTAATTATGTGTTCTAATAACAATAAATGTGTCACTTAATCAATTTACCTTAAATTCTATAATTTATAAAATAAATTTTATAAATATTAAAAGGTTATTAATATCTATAAGATTTTAAAATATTCAACTAAAATAAATAATCAAATCACTAAGTTCTTGTGAAATTTATAAAGTTTAAAAAGATTTAATAAAAAAAGATGTTGCTCAATTAAATTTAGAGTTCAAATTGTAATTATTATTTTATTTATTTAAATTATTTAATTTTATATTTATTTTAAATTCTAATCATAACCCCCTTTTGAAAGACTTGTAACTCACCATTAAAACCATTCATAACCTCCTCCTAATCTCAACTATAAAAGCAAGCTTTAGGCTTCACTTTTCATTTGCTCATTCTCTAAAAATCTCTCTAACAAACCTTTCTTTCATCCTTGGTTTTGATCAAATTCAAGAATTTTCTTTTACAAGTAATTTCAAGAAGTTTCTAATAATAAGGTAACCTTATATTGCTTTTATATTATACATTTCTATATTGTTTCAATCATCAACATCCAATTGTTCTCATGATTTTATGTTCTTACTTTTATTTTTTCTTCTACTAAATTTATTTTAATATTAATCATTATCATTTGATCATTAACCTTCTAACATTCACTAACCTTATAAAAATCACTAACATTCCTAAATCAAGCTAACGGAAACAAAGAATCTCGTTTGCATATAGACGCCTATGCCGCCGCATTCAGTTATTCCACAAGATTATTTCCCTAAGTGATGGCTATGCCAAAGTCTTAGAATATTTTTATACAGCTCAAATGAAGTCTAATATATCATATATCGATATAATAAATTTGTTCTAACCCGTTTCATTCTTTAAATTTTTTAAAAATGTATATAAGTGCCTTACTATAATTTTAGTAGAATATTATCTAAATTCAACTGACCATAACTTGATCATAACAAACTAAATTTAAGTAGAATCAGAATCCAATATTAATTTCATTGAATTACCTTTATAACGATAGTTTATACGTTTTCAAACTCAATTGGACGACTCAACTATAGCCTTCACAAGATAGGTACACATTTCAGCACCTTCTGTATTGTGCTGCTGTTTTGACCTATTTACGGATCTTTTCATAAAAATGTTTCTGAACGAAAGTTGTCTGGGAGACTTTGAACTAGACAAATGTATATGTTTATAATTTTATGAAACAGTTTGCTATATTAAAACCTTGTTTAAACATGCACCAAACATTCTGTCCAGAATCTAAAATTGGTGCAATAATCTTTTTTCAATCTACCTTTCGCTTATTGACATTCCTAAGTGTTTTAACTTCTTGTAATGAATTCCAACCTCAAATTATGGTTTCTTTTATCATTTAGGTCATCACCTTTGACTCTTGAACATCTAATCTTTCTTATGTACACTACAACCATCATTATACCATGTGAGTTCTCCATGCCCCTTTTTTAGAATATTTCACACCTTTTGGAGTGAAACATATTAACCTTATAAAGTTACACTTGTAAACATCTTGATACTTGTAAATGCACATGCAATTCATCTTTAATTTTTTTCATGGTTATTTGTAATATTGTGAGTCTCATAAGATGGACATTATATGTTGACAATCATTAACTATTGCTAGCCTAGTGACGTCATAGATCTATGGGCCTGACAAGCCTATTTGGTGCTAAAGCCGATTTATTTCCGGCTCCTGATGACATATGAATTGTTCATCATGGGAACTAAGTACACTTAGCTAATCGTTACAAACTTGTAATCTTAATCTTGGTCACGGTTTGATTGTAGCTATATGTGTTCTATAAACTTGCATAATTCATAACCATTGACATAAATTGCTAGTTGTAAATCTTATATCTATATATATATATATATATATATATATATATATGTATATGTATATATGTTTAACCCATGGAAACTCACCAACTTTAAATTTGACCTTTTATTTTTAACATGTTTCAGGATTGCTACTTGAGGATTTCTTCTTGCTCATATAGGACTTGGACTTAGTTTAATTAAATATCTTGTGTTGTTGTTTAATTCTTTGTTGTATTGTATTAACTTAATTGTCTAGTATTGTTTAAAGAAAAAAAAGGCTTTTAATATTATTTCAACTTATTTAATTCCATGAGCTATGAACAATCGTTTCACATTTGTCCGCCTCGATGATTCCGCCGTCGGTCGGCGTGTGACATGCAGCTCCTAGCTTGACAAGTCTGTCAATCACTTCCACTCTTTTCTGATTATTGACTGCCTCTTGGTTGGCTATAGCTGCTTTGCTACTTGCGGCTAGTAGTTTCCCTGAGGGGAGTCTTCCCTTTCTTTTTAACTTTTCCAACCTTTCCTCTTCTAGAAGTTCTTCCACAGTCAACTTCCTATTTCCTTTGACATCTTCGTAAGCTTTAGACTTTGAAGACTCTTGAGCAGAGGGTTCAGGTTCTTGAGCAAAGGGTTAGGTTGTTGAGTGGTGGCTGGAGCATGTGATGATGAAGGTGTTTGAGTAATGGGTAACTTGAGAAAGTCCTCACTATTTACATTAGATGCTAGTTCCAGAATTGCATCTGTGATGATAAGATCATCGGACAAGGAGTAAAGCCCTTACACAACTTCCATCTCAGCTGTGGAAGATTAAAATTGTTCTTCTACAGCTTTGACTTCAGCTTTAGAAGTCTGTGGCAATACACTATTTGACCCAACTATTTTTGTTGTGGGGCCATAAGTTTTTGTTTCCCATTCGAAATCAATCTCAGGTTCCATATGTACTTTAGGTTGACCAACTCCCTCAACAGTAGTAGAAGGTGTATTCAGCCTCTAAAGCTCTTCAGCCCCAAAGTAGGCCACAACAACATCTGGACCTGGCTGCCACATTGAAGATCCCATAAGAAACAAGGTAAAAAAACTGTTTAGATCTTTGAGCAATCTTGGGTCCACCTGGAGGATGATCGGAGGAGGCTCCGGGAAAGCATCTTAATACTGAATAGGATATCTTGAAATGAGCATAGAGATGGCTAAGCTGGTGGATGTCATGTGTGATTGTCTTTGAACTTTCTCCCCATTTTACTAGCATCATTTTGAGAGCTAGATGAGCTAGAGAAAGAAGTCATTGAGACCTAGATTGGTACATGCCTAACAGATATCTTAATCTGTTTCTCAGCTAGTTTAGCCCTAAGATTTTCAATCTCAAGTTGCTGAGTGGCAGGCCTTTCCTCTAAAGTATTGACTCTGAATTCAAGGTTGGAGACTTTAGTGAGGAGGTCTTTTATGGTGAGTTGCATGCTTCCCTTATCTTTCTAAAAAGAATCATGGGGAGATGAGGTAACATACCTTGTATGTTCATCCTCACCACCAGAAGTGATTTCTTGGCACCCTAGTTTCCCATGCATAATGATGTCTCTTTTAGAGTCATCAGAATGCTTGGTTGTCATAGATTCAGTCTCAGCAATGTTACCGTTGTCCTAAGGGCCCAATGAGGCACATGTGAGTCCCCTCCACTTTAGTGGGACTTACCTCAGTTTGGGTCTGTTGATGTGGGCTAGAGATCAAAGGTCTCTTTAGGCTCAGTTGATCCTTTAAAGGGAGTTGTGGATCAACTTCACTGCCTTGGAAAGACATAATCTCTTCATTAGAACCTATCATTAGGTAAGTAAAGGATATAGCAATTATTCCTATTGACACGGGACCTTGATCAATGTCTAATGGCATTGAGCCTATGGTGTGGCTGTCCCTTTTAGGCTGCTAAGGGGAATATAAAGATTCACCCTGAGGGTTTTCAGTTTGGGTTTCGGGCTCATGGGATTGAGATTGAGGAGACTCAATGCCCATATTGAGGTCAAAGGTGAAGGAGGGTTAGACCTCAGACTGAGTGGGAGCCCATGTTTTCACTCTAGCCTTTTTGGATAGAAAAGGGGAAACTTGTTCAACCAGATGAGATTGAATAAGGGTTTGTTTGGGACATCTTTGATAAGTGATTTTGATAGGGTGAGCGGGTAGATTTGGCAAAGTGAGGGTAGTTACTGGTGTGGGCTCATCACCTATGGTATTAACAGGGATGTCACAAGGAGCCATTGGCTCACTTATACCTAGAAGAAGCTTAGTGTGTCCTCCAGTGAAGTTGGCAGACACTTTCTTCAACACTTTGAAGACGGTCGGCCTCATTTGAGAGACATTTAGAGTAGCTGCATAGACAAGCTGACTCTGGTCTAGCTCACAGTTGATAATGTGCTGTAGGAACCTGTGATACATGAAGAATGTGTCCCTCTAGAGATTCCCCATAAGGTTGGTTAGCACAAACCTTGAGTAATGAAGCAGAGGCTTTTCACCAATCCATGAACTAGGCACCTTAGTTCATATAGGATTTGATCCGATCCCCTAGACTTGTTTAACAAACAGTGGAGAACAACATGAAGCAGGAACTTCCAGTTGTATGAGAAGTTAAAATTGTAAACCGTAGACCTGCTTACATCTCTACTATATCCCATTTGGATATATGTGTCATCAAAGGTCTGATTCAGGGAATTCTGTAGGGGCACCTTTATCGTGAAGCTCCAAATGCTCCCTAATGAGTTGTTCTGATATGATAAACTCCTAGCCACATATGCTCAACCATATAATCCTAACTCCATTTAGGATTTCAATTTGATCGTTTCCCTAACTTTCCTCCATATTGTTCAAATAACTGTGGGATTTACAACCAAGGTGGTGTAGTAGGTAGATTGGGTGAGAAAGGAAATGATAGCTGAGAAGTTAGCATCCTGGGATGAACCAAGGAGTGCGACCTGGTTATGCTGAGGGTTAAGTGCCATTGTAAGGTAAGAAAGAGGAACAAGTTTGATGTAGGGTAGGTTGAAGATGAGGAATTCTTTGGGTAGTAAAAGTGGTAAAAAGATTAAAGTAGTGAACCGTGAATATTTAAATGGGTGAAAATGGCAGATGTATAAGGTGAAGTGATGGTTTGGGGTAAGATGTGACAGGGGCAATAAGATTAAAAACCCTTTTAAAGATTCCGATATCATTAATAAAATCCTTGCTTTTTACAGTGTGGGCCCCAAAGGTTTCCGTTACAAAGTAGAATCTTCTTCCGAGGGTAAAAGTATTTCCGATGGGTTTCTTCTACCGAAGCCAATACTTAGTTCCGAAGGTAAATAAGTTTACTTCTGAGAGTAAGAAGGTCTTCCGAATAAAGAAGTTTTCAAGCTTCGGAAGTAGACAAGATATACTTCCAAGACTAAAAGCTCTTTGGAAGATAAAGCCAAATTTAAGAAAGTTACTTTTAGAAGATAATGAAGAAATCATCCGAGGGTAAATTTCTCTTCGGAAGTACTAATACTTAGTCAATTTTTTTAAGAATAGCTTTATTGTAACCGGGCTTAGATTGTATTTGACAATGACAGGACACATTTAAAACAAAAGGTTTTCAAATAAGATAAACTAGTCAATGTTTATCATCCCAATAGCCGTAATAAGATACTTAAATCTTGTTCATCAAATGCTTGGTAAACAAATCAGCATATGTATTTTTTCTCATGAATTGAGTCAACTTTGACTAGTTTAGTAAGGTTTTTCTCATGAATATATCTAATGAAATGATACCTGATGTCGATGTATTTTTTCATGGAGTGCTTCACTGGATTTTTAGTAATCGAGATAGCACTCTTGTTGTCAATGTGGATAGGAGTGCTCATGAAGTTGAATCCATAGTCTACCATCTGATTTTGAATCCATAATAGCTGTGCACAACAACCGGCAGCAGCTGTGCACAACAACTTGCAACAGCAATGTATTTAGATTCAGTAGTAGATGTTTAGACACATAATTGCTTTTTGTATTGCCATGAGATTATCCTTCCACCAAGAAATTGACATCCTCCTGATGTTGATTTCTTATTGATGTTACAGCCACCATAGTCACTATCAGTATAGCCATATAGATTGTAGGTTGGTGTTTCTTGGATACCAAAGACCAAGTTTTGGTGCTCCTTTGAGGTATCTAAGCATTGTTTTGGCAGAAACTAAGTGAGACACCTTTAAAGCATCCTAATATCTTGCACAAATGCATTTAGCAAACATGATATCAGGTCTACTAGCAGTTAGATACATTCGAGACCCGATGATTGCCCTATACTAATGCTGATTAGTATCCTCCCCCTTAGATTCAAGACAAAGATTGTGGTTTCTGGGTATGGGTGTCTTGGTAGGCTTACAATATTTTATATCAAATATTTCTAAGATGTCACTGACATACTTAGATGATTTATGAAGAACCCTTCCTTCATCCGCTTCACCTGAATTCCAAGGAAAAGTCCATTTTTCTCATGAAACTCATCTCAAACTTTTTCTTTATAATGCTCTCAAAGTCCTTCCATATTTGATCATTTGAGGAACCAAATATGATGTCATCAACATAGACTTGAACAAGCAAAATGTCTTTCCTAGACTTCCTTATGAAAAGAGTTTTATCAATGGTACCTCTAGTGTATCCATTCTTCAGAAGAAACAAAGACAAGGTCTCATACCACAGCCTAGGAGCTTGGTGCAGCCCATATAGAGCTTTATCCAACTAGCATACATAGTTGGGGTGCTATGGATCTTCAAATCCTAGAGGTTGACACATATAGAACTCCTTGCCTATATCCCCATAGAAAGGCACACTTGACATCAAGTTAGTAGACAAAAAAATTCTTGGATGCAGCATAAGCAAGAAAGATCCTCACTGCCTCAAGTCTTACAACTGGTGCAAAGACATCAATGTAATCAATTTCGTCATCTTGGGTGTATCCTTGAACTACTAGTCTTGCATTATTCTTGATTATCAAGCCTCTATCATCTCTCTTGTTTTTGAAGACCCATTTGGTGCCTATTGGAACGTAACCAGATGGTAGCGGACATAGGTTCCAAACCTTTTGCCTTTTGAATTGAACCAATTCATCTTGTAATAATTCAACCCAACTACTATCCTTTAAGGCTTCTTCTACTTTCGTGGGTTCCATCTGAGACAAAAAAGCATGAGTACAAGCAGACATTCCCATTATGAGTTTGTCCTCTTGTTCTTACACCAAGTTGGACATGTTTTGTTTAGGAGCTTGAACACTTGGACCAACTGTTGTTTCAAACTCATTCAATAAGGACTGATTAAATGAATGAGAAACACCATCATCATTTATGAACTATGAAGTAGCATTAACAGTTTCCTATTCCTTCAAGATGATACTTCTATCAGCTTGGTGTTATGCAGTGTCACAAGATGAGTTTTGAGGCTCACTAGGTGGACAACTGGTTGAAGCTACAGTATCTCTTGAGATAGTTATGCTGTCGGCTGGATCGGTAGACATCCGAGCGTGTTCATGACGGAAGGATAAACAACAGCAAACACCAAGAGACAATCAATAACACGAACTATAAAAAATTGGTTTCATTGATAAAACCTAACGATTACAAGCTCGTTACAACATAAGAATCAAGACTCTTGGCAAGGGGAGATCGAGCATGACTTCCCCTCTCATCCGGTAGCCCTAGGCTCCAGGCAGACTCCCTCTCAAATCCTTCATTTCTCTACACATTGAAACTGGTATATATAGGCCTCGGCCCATATTAGATGCGACTGGGCCCATTCGTGTGACAAGACCATGCGTATGGTTCAATCGTACGACTCGACCATGCGTATGGGTCAATCGTACGACTGGACCATACTTATGGTTCAGTCTTACGAATATCCCAATCGCATCTCTCAATCGCACGGCTGGTCCATTAGCATGATTCAGTCGTACGAGTGAGTCTCATTTGCATATGCTCCTGCGAATGACCCAGTTTCATGTGTTTACAACATATCAGGTGTATTACATTAAGCCTAGACTATTCGACAAGCGACGGGCACACTATATATGACTATATATGCTCCAACAAATTCTCCCTTGGACGTTGATTGCGAATAGTAGATAACACCTCTTACAATCTTCAGTCAATATTTGCTCTAGTTTCCAATAGAATCACACGAAAAACCATATTAGTCAACATTGTCGATCCGTCAGGTTGCTACAATATCCCTAAAAATGAATTTAGACATAACAGCTTTCGTTTACTTTGCAGAACACCATCACAATACCAAGATTCCCTATATGACTGATTTTTCCAGATAATGACATGAACAGTTTTCCATTGCTTCAATCTTCACACAGTCTAACCAGATTAACATTAGCAACTGTAGAAATTCCCCCTCACATTCAGCATATCCCAATATATAAACATTGTGCTCTCCTGGGGTCTTCATATGGTGTATTGGGCAAAAGGTTGAAGGTTCCAATCAACAGCTGACAGTATCAAACAAATCAGCATACACGTAGATTCATCATCAGAAACCTGCTCACATCATCACTTTCTGATTGCGTTTTCAATTTCTCTATACATGGATTCCCCCTAAGAATGAGAATCCTCTCTGTGCGGATAAATATAACTTGATTGGCCCATAAGTAGTTAGATGCTCTTGACTACCCCACAGAATTAGCACCGACTGCTGACATCTTCTCTTCTCTCTTTTGTGTTCCAACTACATTCACCTATTCTAGAAGTCCGACGAATAATGGGGTATACATCGAACTTATTTGACAAAAGAACCTCAGGGTGAATATGCTTTGCTCATCCTCAAATCTATGCAAGAGGTAGTTCCAGACTCTTTTTTTTGATCTGGAACAAATGCGGATGAGTCAATACGGATGGCTCATTCGTGCGATTGAACATACGACTGGTCCACTTGCACGCCTGAACATACGACTGGTCCAGTCGTACAAATGGTCCATTCGCATGGCCCAGTCGCATGAACGGGTCTGCATACAGATTTTCAGATCTGCAGCTGCAAAGGCTACCCAAAACCCTAATCTTACAAATTTTACATCAAACGAACCAACATAGACATCATAAGATTCGCAGGGGTGATTGGAACATGGTTTCGAGTTCGATTTTAACATAAAAACTACACGCGTAACCAGATTTGAGCAAAACACGAAGAACACGAAGTGGATTTAATGTCAAGATTTGAAATTTGATCTAGAAATCAAGAGCTCGGGTTGCTAGAATGATTGTTAGATCATTCCAGCAGTAACCGGCTCTGATACCAATTGTGAAGTCGGCTGGATCGGTAGACATCCGAGCGTGTTCTTGAAGGAAGGATAAACAACAGCAAACACCAAGAGACAATCAATAACACGAACTATAAAAAATTGGTTTCATTGATAAAACCTAACGATTACAAGCTCGTTACAACATAAGAATCAAGACTCTTGGCAAGGGGAGATCGAGCATGATTTGCCCTCTCATCTGGCAGCCCTAGGCTCCGGGAAGACTCCCTCTCAAATCCTTCATTTCTCTACACATTGAAACTGGTATATATAGGCCTCGACCCATATTAGATGTGATTGGGCCCATTCGTGCGACAAGACCATGCGTATGGTTCAGTCTTACGAATGTCCCAATTGTATCTCTCAGTCGCACGGCTGGTCCATTAGCATGGCTCAGTCGTACGAGTGAGTCTCATTTGCATATGCTCTTGCAAATGACCCAGTTTTATGTGTTTACAACATATCAGGTGTATTACATTAAGCCTAGACTATTCGACAAGCGATGGACACACTATATATGACTATATATGCTCCAACAGTCAGATCTCAAGATAGTGGTAGCTTGATTTTTAGCTCTTCTTGGAGACCTTGAACAAGGTCTGGAAAAATCAAACAATTGATCATCATTAGAGTCACTTTGAGTACCTGTTCTAGCTGAAACATTCTCACAAGATGAATTACAATAGTTGGGAAACAATTCTAAGTAAAAAATATGATCACGACCATTCCCCTTAGCACAAGGAGTGTGCTCATTGACAACAATGTTGGATGATTCCTCAAATTGTTGATTTTTTATGTTGTAGACTCTATAAGAAATAGAGTTAGAGGAATATCCAACAAAGATAGCCTCATCCGAGTTTTTAGAAAATTTTTCCGATTTGTCCTTTGTGTTAAGTATTGTACACCTACTGCCAAAGGATCTTAGAAAGCCAATGAATGGTGGCCTCTTGTTCCATAGCTCATAAGGGGTTTTTCCATGGGGCTTAACTACAAGGACCCTGTTCTGCATATAACATGCAATGCTGATTGCCTCTACCCAAAATGTTAGAGGCAGTTTTGAATCAGCAAAACACGTTTTGTTAAGGAGTCTGGGAGCGTTGTATTGTCTACAAATCCCTTTTGACTTATAGAATGAGTCAAGTACGTGGTTCTTAAACTCAGTCCCTTGATCACTTCTAATTATCTTAACCTTGTGATCAATTTCATTTTCAATTTTAAGAATAAAAGATTTTAACATTTCAACAAGTCATCCTTAGTTCTTAAAAAGAATACCCATATAAATCTTGTAAAATCATCAATAATCACAAGGCATTAAGATTTCCTTCCAATGCTTATTATACTTGTGGGACCAAATAGATCCATGTGCAATAAGTTTAATGGAGTGGTGATAGAGTTAGCAACTTTGGATTTATGAGATGCTCTGTGTTGCTTCCCTTTCAGGCATGCAACATAGTTATCTTTGCATAAAAATTCCTTTTTAGGCAAACCACGTACCAATTTGTTTATGGATTTAAAATTTACATGACACATACATTTATGCCATAGTGTTAACTCATCACCATCAGCTTTGATACTTCACCTAGTGGGGAAGCATTGTTCATATCTAGCTTGTACATATACCCTTTCTTGGGAGATCTAAGAAGCACCAATTCCTGAGGAATGGTCATCCCTGGTCTAAGGATAATACACTCATGTTCTGTGAAAAGATTTTGATGCTTTTCATCACAGAATTGAGAAACACTTAACAGGTTGTGTTCAAGATGTTTGATAAAGTGTACTTTGTCAACTTTTAACTTGCCGTTGGATACACTCCCTCTGCCAGAAATGTATCCTCCAGCCTCACCTCTAAATTGAACAGTACCTCCATCAAAATATTAAAATTATTGAAGGAGAGATCTATTCCTTGTCATGTTCCTAGAGCATCCACTGTTTACAATCCACATATTACTGTTCTTGTCATATGGATGCCCCAGCACATAAGGTGAAAAAGTTAGTTTTGGTTGGAAACCCAAGTCTTGTTGGTCTTGGGCCTTTCTAATGATGATGATGATATTGAACCTAAATTTATGCATGGGGGTTCAATATGTGTTTGTGAAAAAGAGGCTTGGGCTGCTACATCTTCTTTGATCTTCCATTCCATCCCTTAGATGTCATTGAGGATGAACTTGATGAAGCTTGAGCAGCATGACCTTCTCCTGAAGCTTCTTTCTTTTTGGAAGAAGTCTTCACCACCTTTTCTTCCGAAGAAGTTTTCTTTTGGGATGGTTTCAAGGAGACTCTCTTGTTCTTTTGAGTCTTAACAGCTTTAACTTCCGAAGTCATTTTCCCTTCAGAGGAAAGACTTTCTTCCGAAAGCAACCTTGCTTCGGAAACAAGCTTTCCCTTTTTCATCACTTGAACCATATAATAGGGTCCAAATGCGATACCTTCCCTAACTCTTTCTCTTTTAACATTGTTTGCATAGTGTGCGCTAGCAAGATTCTAGTACAATCTTTAGCCATGTAGTTTTACAGACCACACATTAGGCAGACAATGTTAGTCATCTGGAACTTGAAGATTGCTGTTTCTTATTCTTCTTATCTTCATCAGTAGTCCTTCCCTGTTTCTTCTGATTCTTTTGTTGGATAGGAGTGTTGGTACTACATACTTTTCCAAGATTAGAAGTTCCTACCACCTGGAATCTAGTTGAGATGAATGCACCCTTTTGCTTTGGGTCAATCTTCAGCTTAGATTCAGCCACTTTCTTGGCAGTTTTTCTGGTTGCCTTAGCTTGACTTCTTCTGGCTTTAGTGGTTAGGGATTGGTCATCACTGGTAAGAGGGGTTTGGTTTACCTGATTCTTCTTTATGATGGTCTAATAGACTCAGCAGATGGAACCTCTTGCTCTTCAGTACCATATCTTGGCTGTCTAATAGACTCATATGACTGTGGTGGAGCAATTTCATTGGTTCCCAACCCACCTTTGTTTTGATAACAAAGTTTGGAGTGAGAGGATGATGCAAGAATGGCTTGGAAGTTTTTCACTGAGATATCATGCTTCTTGGCTTGAGCCTCAACTGTGACAAGTTGGGCTTGAGCCTCAGACAATTTGGATATTAAATCCTTGAATGTGAGTCTTGTAGTTTGTATGTTCATGTTTTAACAAGGACACAATTTTCTCTAACTTATCAGTTTTCTTTTAATAGTCAGTTTCAACCCTTTTAAAATTAGATTTTAAGATATTCAAAGACTCAATATCAGATTTAAAATCCATATTTTAGTCCTGATATAACTTGACCTTAGCAATACAGGATGGAGTATAGAGATGTTCATATACCTTTGATTGGTTTGTTCCAGCCATGAATGCTAGAGCAGGAGTGACATCTTGCACCATAAAGCTCCAATTAACTTCTTGAGCTACAGCTACCATTTCAGTTGACTTCCCAGTGGCTTTAGGTGTAGAGGGATGTGAGGAGGCTTGTGAGGTCCCGGATTTGACTTGGAGCCTTACATTCCCTTGCAAAGTGACCAAGTTGGTTACAATTGTAACATTTAGCCTTGGTCTTGTCAAACCCAAACTTGCTGCTAGTTAGGTTTTGAGGGAAGTGCATTCTAGTTCTTTTGAAGAACTTCTTTGCTCGGTAGGTCAACAAAGCCATTTGTTGGACTATGTCCACATACTCTACATCATCTGGACTGAAGCACTCTAGATCATCAAAGCAATACTGATGATCACCAGAGTACCCACTTCCTAAGACAAACGCATAACTATCCTGAAAAGAACCTTGCTGAGCCTGTTGAGATCTTGGAGTCTCATAGAATATGATGTAGGGGTCCTGAAGAATAGGATGGAAGTTGAGAATATGTCAGGTACTGATGAGGTTAGGTGTGTCCTGAGCCTTCAACAACCATTTAAGCGTTGCTAGCAGGAAGGCTTGAATGTCTATTCATCTGAATGCCCTTCTTGTTACCCATCTCAATACGGTATCCATCAAGGATGTCATATACTTGAGTCATGGTGAGGGAGTTTAAGTTTTTTGTCCTCTTGATAGAGACATAGTAGAACATTCACTCATTTGGGAGTGCACTCATGAATTTTCGAGCGAGATCTCTCAATTTAAGGGCAGTTCCCACAGACTGAAGGGAAAAGATAAGATCCATGTACCTGAAGTATTGTTGGCTGAGGGTCCCTCTAGCAACGTGAGTGAAGTTCTCAAACTGCTGCTTCAGTGAATCTTTCTTTGAATCATTGAAGCTTGAGTACATTTGAGATAATGCATCAAATAGTTCTTTTGCTGACTTGTAGTGCTCAAAATTCCACCATTATTGAGTTAGGTATATCAATCATAAGAACAGTCATTGCATTACTATCAATGTCCATCTTCTTCTGATCTTCATCAGAGTAATCTTCAACGACCTTCTTTATCATGGCACCGTTTCTACCAGATGCCACCACCTTTGGTTTGTATGGACCATTAATAATAGATTGCCACATGTTTCCATCTTGATACCTGATGAAGCCTTTTATGCATCTGCTCCATGATCTAAAGTTTCTAGTGGTGATGATAGGTGCTTTAGTCATCATCCCCATCTCAACTTTAGTTTTTGGTCAAGGGCCATTTTTTTAGTGTACTAAGTAGGTGAGTGAAGAAGAGGTTGGTTAGGATGGTATGATCACACAATCAAGAGCCTAAAAATCTCTGATACCAATTGTAGGATCGGTTTTTTCACTCAACATAAGGATCTTTTCTCTCAAACTCACTAAGTAACACTCGGGTTGTGATGAGTTAGAGTCCTTCTAAGAGGGTTGATGATAATATACTAAGTAAATCAAAGTAAACACAAGACAATAATTTTCAAGATACTTGTATATATTACTTCTCAACTCAAAGTTTTACAAGACTCTTACAAGCATAATACATGAGTTACAATGAGAAACTATATATACTACTACATACAGCTGAATATACTTTGATACCAGCTGGAAACCTTAGACTAAAGTAAATACTACAAAGCTAAAGTTAAGGTATCTTAGATAAAGTATTATCTAAGATATGGTAGTCATGACATGTCAATGACTTACCTTTTGTTACCAACTAAATTTGGCAACTATACTAACTGAAAAGATGTGAACAGTGGAATAAAGTATGGTCAACTTCATGGACATGGGAAAGTGCCATGAAATATCTCATAGATTTGCAACGGAGTGTCAAAGAGACCATACTTATGTCCACTGGTTCATAGTAGCTACTTTCGAAGGTTAACTGGCTTCGGAAGAACTTTTTCTTCTGAAGCCACTTACACTTTGGTGGTGGCTACTTCTTTTGAGGCTTCCTTCTGACTTCATACTTCAGAAGTTGTAGTCTTCATTTCTTATAAGTGTTGAGCTTCGAAATAGCAGAGACTTTGTCTTCAGAAGTTCCTTAGACTTGTCTTTAGAAGTTCAGCAGTTGTCTTCGGAAGTGCTGAAGTTGTCTTCGGAAGTTCCTTATTTGTTATACTCAAAAAGTCTAAGTGTTTGGTTTTTGTTGCACTAACCTTACTTGATACAACAATAGTCAACTAGACGCATAACTTTCCTAGGTAACCATGTCGATCACTATACATGTTGAAGGTATACACTAGATTATAATACATTCTGCTAACGTAAAAAAACATACTCAAAATAGTCAACAACAGTTTGTGAGAACATAGGTTTAATAAATCTAATTTGTTTAAACTTTTTAGCATTTAAATCACTTAATTATATCAAAGCTCTTAATCAATCACTACTACTACCCAAAAATTACCAAAATTTACCATCATAGACATTCCAGAATCTATATTATTTCATAAAATTTTAGATTGATAACTCATAACAGACATTTTTCTAGAATTTTTACAAATTTCATAATAATTGGTAGAAATAGTTAAACCTCTTTAAAAATTCCAAAATTTATACAAACTATTATATTCAAAATATTGGAATTTATCTAAATTTTTCATAATTTATCTCATTATTTTATTATTTCTTTTAATTTTCTATTTACAGAATGTTCTAAAATATGAAATTTAGTCATACATGATAATTAAGTCACGAAATTTATTCTGTAATTCCTATAAAATTTAAGGTTTATCATCTAATTTTTCTAGATATTTATCAAATTCGGATCTTTTGTTTAATTATTTTCTTTTACTTTTTTGAAATAATCATATAAATTAATCTATCCAATATTACTACCTCATATTTTACAGACCATTATTTCAAATATTTCTTAATAATTGCTAATTTTATTTCCACAATTATATTCATTTAAGTATTTAATCCAATTCATCAAGAACATCTATGTTTTCATACCCTTTAATTTGTAATCTTTTTGTTTAAATCCTTGATTTTTATAAAACTTTCAAATTTCCAGTTCTTGAATCCCCCTTTATTATTGATTTTTGAAAAACATCATTTGTTTATGAGTTCTTTTAAATAATCTTGATGATTTTTAAAGGGTTGGTTTGTATATGTTTAGTTAAAGACACACATATACTTCTATCTCATGGGTTTAGAAATCAAACCTTGAGTGAGGATGAAAAAAACTTAGAAAGATTGTTTGGTTAGACTCTTGATGATCTGCTTAGGGTGCTTGTTCTTTGAGCTTAAAGATTGATCATAAGCTTGTGGAAGTAACTTGGTTCATATTGTTCTTGAGCTTGTTAATGATTAAAAGGTGATGAGATAAGAACCGAAGGTATGAGGTGATGGATTGAGAACCGAGAGCGGGGGAAGGGTGAACCAAGAGATGGTTGCGGGTATGGTGAGTTGTGGTGGCTTTTAGTTGATGGAGGTTTGGGATTGTAAAGGTTTTATCGGGCGAGGGGTTTGGGAGGGAGGTGGAGTTGTCATCATTAGCTCTAGGTTTAGGGTGATAAGGTAGGCATTATAGCTTGTATTAGTGGCTTATTAGGAGGAAAGGTTGCAGATTTCTAATTGTGTTTAGTGTCATGTAATGCTAGGTGGTGGTTTGGAGCAAGGATTAGTGTCAAGGGATGGCTAGGTGGCGATTTGGTGTTAATGACTTACTTAGTGATTAAGCTTAGTTAATGTTTTAGGTGCTCAATCAGGTTAGTTAGTGTCCTAATGAATTGGTATTATGGTTAAGGTTATGTTTTAGTTAGTGTTTAAGTGTTTGAGATCTGTTTAGTTTTAGTTTTTGATATAAGGTTAACTTGATGTAGTATGGTTTGATTAAGTTTAAGTCATAATGCATACATATGGTTAATGTATTTAGTGTTTAATTGACTCATCTCATAACCCCAAAATGACAATCATAAAATTTATATATATGCACACGTATCACATATGCATGCATGCATGCTCACATAATATTCAAACGTATATAAAGATTTTAAGTAAAGTTAACACATAGATCTATTTAACAATTTCTAATAAGATATAAGTATGTACTTTATTAATTTATGGAAATCTCAAGGTGTAATATTTACCTAACCTTAGTTTAGGGTTATCACATTTTATAATAATAATAACAACAACAATAATAATAATAATAACAATAATAACAATAATAATAACTATAATAATAATAATAATAATAATAATAATAATAATAATATAATAATAATAATATAATAATAGTGATAATAAAATTTATAATAAGTATTATCTTATTTGAATAATTAACTATATACTTACCAAAGACTTTTATAATGATGATGATAACAATAATCTGTATCTATATCATCAATTATTTATTAATATCTTTTAATACAAGATTGTAATTTTATAATAATTTTAAGATAACACATGATATCATATTATACTCCTATTATGCTTCAAAGAATTGTACCAACTAGTTTATAATATATATATATATTATATATATATATATATATATATATATATATAATATATATATATATTTAATGTCTAATATTATAACAAATATTTTTATTGTTGTATCAAAATAATTCAATTTATACTATGATGAATGTGAATTTTCTTAAAAATGTTATTTAAATTAACCATGTTCAACATTTATGTTTACTTAAAAGATGAATATTCAACTATTCTTGTTAATGCTATTTAATTTTGTAACAATGTGTTAGCTTTAACATATAACAATAATAATAATCATAAGCCGTATAAGATATATAAACCATAATACAAAATAATTGATAAATAAAGTGAAATATAACAAGTATAATTTTGTAAATTGTTCACTACATCGCAACGTGTGAGTTACCAACTATATTTATATAAATGATTCAATAAAGTATAGTGAAGTTGTAACCATATTCTAACGTAGTCTTAAACGATTTTGCGTGTTCGATAAAAGTTTTTAATTCTTTGACATTTTGTAATTCTTGTTATAAATTGATTCAAGATGGTGCAATTAAAACATGACTCGTATATTATAATGAAATAGTAGGTCAAAATAAAACACGAATTTACCAAGCGTGTAATATTTAATGAATTCAAAACTTCGTTATTTTGATTTCGTATAAAAGATTAACAGTTGTATGAACTAATAATTTTCAATGTTTTAAAGTTATAGTGGTATATACTGTCTTCAATGGTCGTGCAAGAAAGCTTTAGCTCTCAAAAGGTTAATATTAGCCAGCACTTTTACGACATCTGTTTCAAGTGGGGAAATTATTTTAAAATAGTTTATAGTTTCCTTTCGAGTGTAAAGAAACATTATTTATTGTTTGAAATGTTAATTAATATTGAATTATTTTAAGTTTTTTAAAAACTTTATTATCGTATAAGAACTCATTAATACTTTAACTAATTAAACGAAAGCTTATACAATAATTTAACTTATTAAGAAAACTCTTTGGTTGTGGTTTGATTGAGATATTATACTCTAATGTGGTGTTTGTTTATTCTATAAAAGGTAACTCTCATCTTTTTTGTTTGCGTTACACATACAACACGTAAACGTTTAGATTTGCGGGGTTTTTGTTTTTGTTAAAACCTTTCATTTAAAAATCTTTCAAACCTCTTCTTGATGCGGATATCATCTTTCTATTTGTCAAATCTTCCTACCTCTTCTTCACCCCTCAAACCTAAACACAACTCTACCTCCACCTCCCTTCCTACATCAACACAACTCCACCTCCCTTCCTACATCAACACAACTCCACCTCCACACACCTCTCATCATCTACAACCCACCTCCCACCCTCACCTCGAGCAGATCTGTCAGCCCTCACCTCCAGCAAACCCATCTGCCCTCACCTCCGTCATAGAACACCAACTCCCATAGACCAATCCCACCATTGCCTTTACTACGGTTGCTTTGCCCCGTCGTCGCATCAATTCATTTCCGGCAAGTAATCAGTCTATATAAGTAAAAAACCAAACAATCTTATTCTTGCAAACTGCAAAGGTTTGATCCACATATTCTTCTACAGATGTTTGTAGATGTAGTCTGCAAACTATAGTAATTTTACCTCTAATAAAACAAATTGCACCTATGTGTTTGCTAAAAAAGTAAACATTAAAGTTGCATTGTTGAATTTCGATTAGGGGAAGTTGTTGTAGGGAGAGATTTGAAAATATGATGTCTGGTATAAAAGTGTGAAAGACAAACCAACATACCAAACAAGGGCGTCTCTACAGTATAAACAACTAAAACAATCGCTTTAGGCCTCCAAAATTTAAGGGCCATCAAATTTTAAAATAAAAACATATGGTTTTAGAGATAAATGAGAAGAATAACTTAAGTTATCGAAGGATAACAAAATTATTGAAGGTTGAGCGAGGTCAACTTACAAAACTTGGTTCATCGAGGTTGACTTACGAAACTTGTTCACCAAAAGTTCATTGAGTGTTTAATGTTAACGGTTCTTTTGAGTTCATCAATTAATCTAAATTATTTTTTGCAATTAATAATCTGATCTACTAACTATTATTATTTGATCTTGATTCATGCTCAATTGCTTTAATGTATCATTGTTCGTTTGTTTATATAAATCTATTGTTGTTAGTTTTGATTTTAATCTACATTTGCAATTGATTTTTATCTTTACCATAAACAATTATTACTTGTTTATTATTAATATGTTATTTTTTTAGTTGATGATGTTTAAGTTAATTAAGTTGTTTTTTGTCCTAATTTACCATAAACATATAGGTGAGAACCTTAAAATTTTATTTCGCTTTAGACCTACAAAAATGTTAAACCGGCCCTGATACCAAAGAGAATGTTTCTTTAAGAAACAATGTCAAATGAAACCATTATAAATAGTGAAGAGTTCAACAAAATTCCTTAGTAGCTTTGTTTAGTTGCTCAATGTGCCTTTGGGTTGTTTAGTTTTAATTTTTTTTCTTTTGATAATCAATAGTGCAGTTCAAAACCGGACCACAAAATTCAGTATTGGTGAAAACTGATTAAACTGTACCCTTAAAATCACTAACCGGGGTATTGTTTTACCTGACACATTGCAAGGGATATTAAGTTAGAATACAAAGTTTTTTCTGTGCAAAGCGTATGTATATATCACACAATAATGCATGTTTTGGATGGAATAATTACGTAAGAGATGGACTTATTCAAACATAGATGAAATTATCATGTGAAAGTGTATTTATCACACAAGGTATACTTGCATGATAATTTCATATTTATGTGATTTCATACAAATGTACCATAAAATAAAAAAATTATCTTTAATATCCTTATAATATTAGTATTTTTTACAAAAATAAAATTTAAAAAAGGTTTACAAAAATATTTGATATATTGTGCTATTATATAATCTTTTTGTGCTATAATTGAGTTTTATTAAAGTAATTGTGTTATTATACAAATTACAATATGCTATTATCGTGTTTTATGCAAAATGACATTGTTATTATACAATTTAGATTATTATGTTATAATTACATGACGTAAAATGAACTAACTTTGTATATTGTATAATATCACTGGCCTTTCATAAAACATAATTAGCGCGTTATAAACAACATAATAACATATTTATATCGCACATGATTGTAATAAAAAATGTATTCTAAAACAAATATTGTTCTTTGTTACAATTTCCATTGTGTTATTATCATGATTTATAAAAAGTGATTGTGCTATTATACAAATTACAATATGCTATTATTGTGTTTTATTAAAAAACAACAATGCTATTACACAATTTACACGATGCAGTTACAATAGCATGCGTAAATTGTACAAATTGACCTTATGAATTAATATCATCGTTACATTTAATAAAATGCGATAAGAGTATTATTTAGATTGCATAATAAAACAACTATATCATACGTTATTTTAAACTTTTCAAAAAAATGTGTGTGTATATATATATATGTAAGTATGTATGTATGTATGTATGTATGTATGTATGTATGTATGTAGTATGTATGTATGTATGTATGTATGTATGTATGTAGTATGTATGTATGTAGTATGTATGTATGTATCTATATATATATATATATAATATATATATATATATATATATATATATATATGTAGAGATTAATAAAGAGACTGATGGAACCTAAACATCCAATGTCTATCCTGCATGCTGTACAAGTACTATGAAGAAGAATGCTTACAAAGTTTCACACATGCAACAGAAATATTCTAAGTGTGAAATTTTCCGAAGCCAAGACCAATATCTTCCGAAGCCAAGACCAATATCTTCCGAAGCCAAATATGAAGTCTTCCGAAGCTTCAACTCATGAAGACGGATTTCTTCCGAAGACTTTTAACACATGCTTTATCTGATGTGCTTTTCCATAAAGCTGGACACCTTTCCGCTGCACCACTGTAAGGTCACCAACTTACATGAGTTGGTGAAAAGGTCCATGCTTTTGGTAACTGTACATTGAGGTCTTGAGTCTGTAACTTTCTACTTCATATACTTTATCCTTTTTGTAATAGATAAGGATGTGAGCTATGAGATGTCATAGTCACTAGTCAAAAGGCAATCTGTCTTTTGACTCTACAATTAATTTTGTTTTGTGTCTAGTCAATTGTATCCAGCTAGCTTTCAAAGTATAGCCGGCTGTAGGATGTAGTATAAGTATCTCATGTTCTTGTATCTTTAAATTATGCTTTTGTAACACTTGTAATAGAGCATAGAGAAAGCAATATACTGCATTCCTGAAAACCATATACTTGTGTTCTTTGTGTTTTGTCTCTTATATTACTTGTGTTCTTAGTGTCTTATCTTGGTTAATCTAGTCATACTGTTTGATTAAGTTTAGTTAATCTCCTCTTTGTGTTGTTGTGTTGTAACTCTACACCCTTCAAGGATCATGCATTTGGTATCAGAGCTTTTCAGGCTCTTGATATAAGATCTCACCATCTTAAGATCCCTCACACATATAAATACTAAACTTTTCAAATGGTAGCCATTTTCAAGACTGATATGGAAACTGGAACCATGAACAAGTCCCCACTGATCACTCTTGATGAGTTTGACACTTGGTGTATAAGAATGTAAGGTTTCATCAGGTCTCTTGATTCAAGAATATGGGAGTCTATTGAGAATGGACCTTTCATACCTAGCACCCCTTCTGCTACTGGTGCTGGTATGATCCCTAAAGATGTGGCTAACTACTCTGATGAAGATAGGAAGAGAGTAGAGATTGATAGAAAAGCCATGATAGACCTTTAAACTGCCATTCCAAACTCTATGTACAGAGGTTTCAAGAAGTGCAAAACAGCCAAGTAGCTATGAGATGCACTAAAACTGATGTATGAGGGTCCTCTGAAGCCAAGGAGAACAAGAAGGATCTCCTAAAGTAGCAGTTTGAAAACTTCACCTTCAAAACAGGTGAAACCATGACTTAGCAGTACATCAGGTATGTTGAGATTGTGGATACCCTAGTGGATGGAGGAGTCTCTCTTGAGAACAGAGACATTGTAAGGAAGTTCATGTCCTCACTTCCTAGGCAATGGACACACTACTGTGTGGTGATCAAGAGAACTGAAAATCTCAAAACTCTTACTCTGACAGAGTTATATGGGATTCTCAGTGGCTACCAGATGGAGATGAACATGCAAAGTTCATCTAGCAACTCCAACAATCAAATGGGTTCAACCCTACATGTGGTTGAAAGGGACAACATAGAACCCAAACATCATCTCATATGCTACCCTGACAACTCACCAAAGGGTCCTTTCATCACCTTCCTAGAGACACCAAGAGAGAACTACATTCAAGGAAGCCCATTCCAAGAGACAAGCTCTTCTCAAGCTTTTATGTCTTCTGACGAAAGCTGTGGCAAATCTCTTTTCACTCTTGAAGACCTGGACTGTATTCATCCAGATGATCTGGAATATATGGAAATAGTCTAGCAGATGGCTCTTCTCACTCACAGAGCCAAGAAGTTTTACAAGAGGACTGGAAGGAAGTTTCCAAGCAATGCAACCAGTGGAAAGTTTGGCCTGGACAAAGGCAAAGTCAAGTGTTACAACTGCAACTTGATGGGCCACTTTGCCAGAGAATGTAAGGCACCTAAAACAAATGGTGGCCAAACATAGTCTAGACCAAACTACACTAACAAAGCTCTCTAGAATGAGAAGTCAAAGCAGTAGGCTGCTGTTGCTGTTGAAGAAGGAGGCTTTGACTGGAGCTTTCAGGTGGAAGATGCTTCTCCTAAACAAGCATTGATGGCAGATCATGATGAAGCCAAGGTATTGGAACATCTCTGTACTCCTGAATGCATTGCTAAAGTTAATAGATACAGGTCCTATAACCTGGAGATGAGATCTGACCTTGAGTCCTTAAACATTTTAAAATCTGATTTTAGAAAGTCTGAAAATGATTATAAACTGAAGGTAGAGGACCTTGAGAAAACCATTTCAGTTCTAAAACATGAACACACAGATTTTAAGACTCAAATCAAAGATCTCATAACCAAGTTAACTGAGTGCCAGGCTGAGCTTGTGATCAGCAAAGCCAGTGCAGAAAAGAGTGTTCTTGAAGAAGAGACCTTCAAGAACATGATATCCTAATCCCTTCACAACAAAGTGTGCTATCAAAATAGGTAGGGACTGGGATCCAATGAGATAGCTCCTCCACACACAATCTTGTCTGTAAGATCTCCTAGGTGTGGAACTTATGAAGATGAGCTTCCTCTCATATATCCTATAAGTGAAGAGGATGAAGAAGAGATAGTGAAGAATCCCTCTGAAAAGTATGAAGAGGAGGATTCTAAGAAGGCCACTATCCTTTTGAGGAGAAGAAGAAGACTGTGATGACCAAGTCCATGAGAAAGAACTTGATCAGAAAGAGCAAAAGAAAGGCAAGGAAGGCTCAAGATATCAAGGCTACTTTTGACTCTAAGCAGAAACAAGTCTTCATTTCTGTAGGGTTTAAAGTGTTAGGGACTGAAAACATCAACCAAAACTCTTCTGCTAAGAGTTCTGGTTCTTGTTCAACTCATCACAGTAACAAGAAGAAGACTGATCTGCTGTGTACCACTGCTGCACAGCTTGGACCATCAAACTCCAAGAACAGTTACCAGCCCAAAGGAACTGTCTCAGCATCTGCAAAGATGAAGGTGGAGAAGGGATGTGACCAAAGAAAGTCTTGTTCCCAGCGAAAGACTCTTGTGAAGAAGAAAACGGTGTGTGTCATGTGTGAAAGTATCTCTCACATTGCTAAGGATTGTCCATACAATTCAAAAGGTACTGTCCATATGACAAACAAAGACTTCAAAGAGTTCTAAGAAGATTCAAGCTTCGAAAGGAAAACCTGTTTCCTTCGAAAGCTCCAAGTCTAAGCATAAGGGAAGTGGAAATTTACCCTCGGAAGAAAAGTTGGTCTCGGAAGAAAGGAGTTCTTCCGAAGCACTAAAGTCTGCTACAGTGTCTGCAGAATCTTCCAATTTCATTCATCAAAACTTCCAAAGTTCTAAAAGCTTCCCGAGTTTTGAAGGTCAAGTCCCAGAACTCCAAAGGTGGTGTGGAAGTCTAAGAAAGACCAAATGACTGAGAATTCTCCATCAATAATAACTCAAGATCCTCTTAGCATAACCATAGGATCTATTACTATTGAATTACCTTTTGTTATGAGCCCAAGACAAGCAAGCTTGGGTTTCCAAATGTAACTAATCATTTTATTTGTGCAGGGACAGCTGAAGACAAACAAAAATGTTTGGATCATTAATAGTGACTGTTCTAGGCACATGACAAGCAATAGGTCACTACTCAAAACTTTGAAAAAAATGATGGAGGAACCAGTTGCTTTTGGAGGAGATGAAGGTGGTTACATTTCTGGAAAGGGCAAGGTCACAAATGGTAAGCTCAGCATTGATAATGGTAAACTTTGTCAAAGAGCTTGGGTACAATCTCTGATTGTATCTCAATTTTATGATCAGAGTCATAACATGCTCTTTACTGAGCATGAGTGCATTGTTCTCAAGCCTGTGTGGTCATTCCTCGAGCATATCCTGCTTAGAGCCCCCAGGAAAGAACATGTACAAGATGGATCTGCAAGAAACATCTCCCTCTGGAGAAGTTTTATGCTTTCTGTCTAAAGCTAATAGTGATGAGTCTTTCCTATGGCATAAAAGAATGTGCCATGTAAACTTTAAGAACATGAACAGATTATTTAAAAAAATTTGGTAACTGGAATACCAAAGAAAGAGTTTACAAGTGATGACCATTGTGTTGCATGCCTGAAAGGGAAACAACAAAAGGTAACTCACAAGCCTAAGGAAAGGAACTCCATCACTACACCCCTACCACTTGTTACATATTGTATCTCTTGGCCCTACCTGTAATGAGTTTAGGAAGGACCCTCTTAATGTTTAGTACACAGATGACTTTACAAGATTCACTTGGGTTTTCTTCCTTAGAACTAAGGATGAGACTCCTGAGATTCTGAAGAATTTCATCTTAAAGATTGAGAGATCAATCTGGTCACAAGGTCAATATCATAAGATTTGATCAAGGAACTGAATTAAGAAACACCAATCCTTGATACATTCTGTGATAAAAAGGTATTACAAGACATATATGCTGCCCAGGACTCAGCAAAATGGTGTTGCTGAGAGGAGAACAGGACATTGATTGAAGCTGCAAGAACCATGCTGTCTGACTCTAAGTTACCCATCACCTTCTAGGCAGAGGCAGTCAGCATTGCCTGCTATGTGTAGAACAGACTTTTAGTAGTTAAGACTCATGGCAAGACTCCTTATGAACTTTGGCACAAGAGGAAACCTTTCATTGGTTTTCTTAGGTCATTTGGTTGTCCTTGCACCATCTTGAATACCAAAGATCATATTGCCAAGTTTGCTGAGAAATTAGATGATGGACACTTTATTGGATACTCTTCACAAGCTACAGCTTATAGAGTATACGATCTCAAAACTAGAATTGTTGAGGAGTCAGCCAATGTGACTTTCAATGAACACACCCCACTGTGTGATGGTTCTAGTCCGATTGGTTATTGATCTTGATTTAGTTACCACTGTTTTAACAAATCTTGTGAGAATGTTTCAGGATCTACAGAAAATTTGTAATACAGGTGATCCTAATCCAAGATTTAAGCTAAGAAGACCTTCATGTAATACATCTTCAGCTCCAGTTGGAACACTACTTCTGCAAATGAGGTTTCTGGCGGCACTACTTGACAAACTCAGCTGATACATCTAGGGTGCCTTCAAATTCCAGCTCAGAGGCTCCACAACCAGATAAGAACACCTTAATTGTAGAAGACAAAATGGTGGTGGTGATAGTGACCAAGAATTTCTTTATGCCACTAACCACACACCATAGATGAGAACATCAATGATGTCACACACTGACTGCTTGATCAAGTCTCTCTTGAAAAGTGTGCTGATGTGGTGGGAGAAAATCTATGCCAAATCTAAATTTCTCGAATTTAGATCTTTCTCAGTAACTTGCTGTGATTCCTCAACTTAGGATCCACAAGTCTCACCCCCCACCACAAACATCAATAGGGATGTTGTCTCAGGGGTAGAACACAGAGGACAAACCCATGAAGCAAATGTTTGTCTTCACTCTTGTTTCTTATCCCAGATAGAGCCAAGAGAATTTGATGAGGCTCTAAAGATGGAAGTTGGGTTGAAGCTAGCAACAAGAGCTGCTTCAATTCAAAAGGCAGAAGGTTTGGGAATCTTTGTCCTCTTCCTTATGGAAGACAACCATTGGAACCAAATGGGTGTTTAAGAACAAAAAAGATAATAGAGGCATCATCATCAAGAACAAAGCTAGACTGGTTGTTCAAGGATACACACAAGAAGAAGGGATTGACTACACTGATGTCTTTGCTCCAGTAGCAAGATTAGAAGCTATGAGGATATTCCTGGCATTTGCTGCATCCAAGAACTTCAAGGTCTTTCCGCTTGATGTGAAGTGTGCCATTTTGTATGGAGTGATTGATGAAGAGGTATATGTCAAACAGCCACCTGGTTTTGTAGACCCTCATCGTCCTGATTATGTCTGCAAGCTTGACAAAGCTCTCTATGGGCTGCATCAGGCACCCAGGAAATGATATGAGACACTGTCCGAGTATCTTTGTAAACATGGATACAGGAGAGGTACTATAGATGGAATTTTCTTCATCAAAGGATATGGAAATGACATATTTCTAGTTCAAGTGTATGTGGATGACATCATCTTTGGTTCAACTAATCCAAAGCTCTACAAAGACTTTGAGAAGCTGATGAAAGACAGATTTGAAATGAGTGCCATGGGTGAACTTATTTCTTTCTGGGAATTCAAGTGAAGCAAGTTGAAGATGGCATCTTCATAAGTCAATCAAAGTATGTTCAGGACATACTCAAGAGATTCAATATGACTGATTGTAAGATTGCTAAGACACCCATACCTAGAAACCATTCCTTGGACCTGATCTTGAGGGGGAGTGTGTAGATGAGCACTTATACAGGGCTATGATTGGGTCTCTTATGTATCTTACTGCTAGCAGGCCTAATATCATGTTTGCTACATGCATCTGTGCAAGATATCAAGCAACCCTAAGATGTCTCACCTCAAAACTGTCAAGAGGATTCTAAGATACCTCAAAGGTGCATCAACACTTGGTTTATGGTACCCTAAGAATCCTAACTTCAATCTGTATGCCTATACAGATAGTGATTATGGTGGTTGCAACATGACTGCAAAGTTTACATCTGGGGGATGTCAGTTCCTTAGTGGAAGGGTTATCTCATGGCAATGCAAGAAACAATCTTGTGTCTCTGCATCAACTGCTGAAGCTGAATACATTGCTGCTGCAAGCTGCTGTGCTCAAGTGCTTTGGATTCAAAATCAGATGCTGACTATGGGTTAAACTTCAAGGAGAATCCCATTCACATAGACAACAATAGTTCTATCTCAATCACAGAGAATCCTGTGCAGCACTCAAGGACAAAGCACATCAATATGAGGTATCATTTAATAAGAGATAACCATGAAAAGGGATTAATTAAACTAGTCAAAGTTCACATAGATGAACAATATGTTGATCTGTTTACAAAGGCTTTTGATGAACAGAGATTTAAATATCTTATATCAGCTATTGGGATGATTAACTTTGAGTAGGTTTTTCTCAAAACTAATTCTCATTATTTCTTAAAATATGTGTGTCCTAAGTTGTCTAGTTTATCACTTTCATAAGCTCATGTTTTCTTTGGATAAAATATTTCTTTTTAAAGACTTTCCTTAGATTTTTGAAAATTTTTGATACTTCAGAAGTTATGCTTTTAACTTCAGAAGCAAATCATGTCTCAAATAAATAACTGTCTGAAAATTTTACCTTTGGAAGAGTTCTCAGATCAATCTTCCAAAGCTTAAATACTTGTATCAGACAATTACTTATTTTCAAGGACCATTTACTTCCGAAGCAAAATTAACTCTCGGAAGCTTTGTTGTTTTATATACAAAGCACTCAAGTTTTATTTCTCTTCCGAAGCGAAATTCTCAAAACTCTCAGGAAATTCTTTCAAAGTTATTTTAACTTCGGAAGCCTTTTTAATTAAAACTTCCGAAGATAATTAACTTTCGGAAGCTTTTTGACTTCCAAGAAAACTACTTTTTGAGCAAAAAAAACTTTTTCAGAGGTGGGACCGACATCCGGATTTCAAAGTTTATCCTCTTTCATTAAACTTTATCTGAAATCCATCTCATATATAAATCCAACGGTTTCCCCCTCTTTCTATCATTTGTTCTTCCTCCAAACCTAAAAACCCAAATTTCTCTCTGAAATTTCTTTCTTCCCTCTTTCTTCATCTTTAAGATACCTCAAAATGGCCAACCTTTCTGACAGAAATGATCCCAACTTTACCATGCAGCTACACAGGCAACATAATCAGGTTGCTCTGTTAAGCTCTGAGAAAGATCCTCATTTCTCAGAGGTTTGTTGATTCTTAGCTTTATCCAACTACTTCACCTCCCTAACCATTGATCCTCCTCTCTATGAGGATAGCTGCTTGATTTCTGGAAGACCTGCCAAGAGGTCATTATGGACGGGGAGAAGGCACTATCTTCCATAGTGCAGGGGAGAACAATCTTTATCACTCCGGCCATCATCAATAGGCATCTTCAGCTGGATGATGAAGAAGGTGAGGTGTTCTTGCCAAAGGAAGTTGTCAATCATTCCTTTGAGCAGATGGGATATGAGGGAGATTTCTCTGTAAGACCTTTAGGAAAGGGAAGGTCTCATCCCAGTGGTGATTCCTGCTCCATTTGGTCATCCACAGCTTATCAAACAAGCATGGTGGATGGGACAAGATTCTTGAGGATCTCTCCTTCATAATCCATGGAATGGTTCAGGGGGTCAAATTCAGGTATTCTCAGTTTGTTTATACCAATTTACTTGCTAATTTAGACTCCTTAGAGTGTTACATGTTTCCTAGATATGTCCAGTACATTCTTAACTATGAACTGGGCTCACAGTTAAGGGAAACAGGTAACATTCTTAAATTGGGACAGATGAAGCCCGACATCTTTAAAATACTGAAAAAGCCCACTGTTGGCTTCTCTAGGGGTAGACAACCCTTGTCCCAAAATGTTAGAGCTCATTGCTCAAGGTGACAACCTAGCAGCACAAGCTAGTGTTGAGCCCACACCTGCTACCTCCCAACCACCCACACAACCTCAAATCACCATCACTTACCAAAGAAAATCCAAACAAACCCTGCTCAGATTATTCAGTCTATGGAGGGCCCCATATACTCACCCATACAAGAAGAAGTGGACATTGGAGCTCCCACTTCTCCTGAGGAGCAAACCACTCCCATCTCTCCAATAATCAGTGCTGAGTTTCCTCATGCTCAGCCTGATAAGCTCATTAGCCCAACTGCCTTAAGCCATCACTTTGATTCTCAAGACTCAAGTGATCAACCTTCAGGGACAGTTACCATCCCCAGCCTATAGATCTCAACCAACCAATTCCCAACCTTGATTTCTATACTGATGAAGATCTAGGTTGCAGTGAGTATAATGAGTCTCTCTTCTTTACCCCTACTCAAAGAGAGATGAATGCTCCTGAGTCTCCTATATCTATCCCACATCAGTCACATACAACTGAGGTGGACACTTCTGAACCTGTTCAGGATATCCATATGGAAGAGGCTCTCACTTCTGAAAGTGATTACATCATTAAGACCTCAACCATGGTAACTCAGCCCACTAACATATCAACTAAGATTGCCAGTGAGCAGAGGAAAACTAGCAGCCAATAACCTGAAGCTGGTGGTGAGAGAGAGGACTTTGGTCCAATCATCTCATCCCCCAATGAGTCTTCTGATAAAGATAAGGGGAATCTGAGACTAAAGGTGCACAAACTGACTAAAACATGCACCTATTTAGTCTCAAAGGTCAGTCACCTTGAATCTCAGGTGACTACCTTACATAATAGGATCAATGATCAGCAACTTGAGATTTCATATCTTAAAGAAAAACTAGCTGGGTGACCCTTAAGAAGAGCTCAACCAGGAACACAAGAACCTGTGGATATGATTGACCTATCTTCCAGCTCACCTATGCAAGTGGGTGATGCTACCAAAAAAGGGGAGAAAGTCATCACAGTTACCGAACCTGGGAGTTCTTCAGAGAGAGTGGACATTGAGGACTCACCATCCTCACTTGCAATTATGCATTCTCAGCAACCTCCTCAAATTTACATTGATGTGGACTACATAGACTCCTTCATACAGAGTTGTTTGAGGATGGGATACCAAGGGCTATGTCATCTTCACCATCTTCCAATCACATCATTGGGTGGAGATATGACAACATCAGGAAAGCCCTAATCATCATAAGAGTTCAAGGACAACAAGAAGTCTTCAATTTTCAGACCTTGAACTACTATGAAGGTCTGGATTTAGTCAACATGCCACTTGTCAATCCAAGCAAATCAAGACAAGCTAACAGACCGGCTCAAAGAATCCAAGACAGGATCACTGCAGAGTTCAGCCTAAGAAGGAGACTTAGGGAATCAGGCAATGTCATCGGTCAACTAGATGTTGAGGCAAACCCTAAGATTAGTTTCATAGGGGAAACCTTGACTGAAGGCCCAGTAGCAGAACCTGAGACCCCTGTCTCATCATCATCAACTGCTACAGAAATCCATACTCCTATTGAGACACCTGCTGGTGAAGGTGCTTCTCAACCTCTCTCTGGCCAGAGCTTAGATGCTGTAACAAGCAATGAAGGCCAAAGTTGTCTCCACCCTAAGTCACAAAGGTCTGTGAGTGACAAAGGGAAAAGAAAGATGACATCTGAGGAGATTAAGGAAGAGGAGAGAGAGAGGGAGGAAAAGGAGGTCGAGGGGAGAAAGTTCCTCTGCTGAGTCTTCAAATCTCATGGAGTCTGCTATCAGGGCTGCCCCCATACCAAATACTCAGAATGATGAGTTAAGGGCAGTCAGGATAAATTACCTGCAGACTAGGAACTATGACATAAACAGTGTCATTTCTCTCCCCTTAGATGAGCTGAATGAACTGGTTGACCTGGAAAGGTCTAGAGAGAAGTAGGATGTAGAAGATGCAGAGTTTCTAGTACAAGTCAAAGAAGAGAGAATAAGAAAAAGAATGTACAAGAATATGCCTACCCTCTCCCCAATTCAAGAAAGTCCTGCACAAGAAGATATGGTTCAACAAGAACCTTAGGTAGACAAAGAAGAAGAGAGGATCAAGATGATTAATTACCTAAGTGCCATAGGCTTCTATTAGGCAGATGCACTCCTTCCCTTGTCCTATGACTATATTGAGTTTGAGTACTTCAAACAGCTTGAACTTGAGATGATCAAGGACAGAAAGACAACTAAGAAGAAGCTAAGGGAAGAAGCTGCAAAATCAAGAGTTGTCATCCAAAAAAGCATGAAGAAGCCTACTAATAGGCAGAGGATGATGAGCTTCTTGAAGCTATATGGATTCTTTGAAAGGAGACTTGGCCCCATGTCTCTATCCACTATGGATGAGCATTAGGGTGATCAAGCAGAAGATCAAAAGTGGAGAGCTCATTAACTTACACTCCACTCCAAGTCAAGCCCAACCTGAAGTGGAGGTTAAGGTTGAACAACCAGAAACAACACAACCTTGACCTCCTGTTGAAACTCAGCAAGCTTCATCTTTTGATCCACAGCAGGGTCAACCTCCCTCTCCTTCTGAGCCTGAGAGAGAGGAAGTCCCAACTGAGAAAGACAGTCAAGATCAATCTAGTACTGCAGGCTAGTCTTCTTAGTTAAAACCTGTAAAGAGAAAGAAGAGGATGACTTCTAAACCAAAGCCAAGAAGAAGAATACTGCACCCTCTTCTAAACCCCAGGATGAGTCAGAACATCTTGAGACACCTGCTGGTGAAGGTGCTTCTCAACCTCTCTCTGGCCAGAGCTTAGATGCTGCAACAAGCAATGAAGGCCAAAGCTCTCTCCATCCTGAGTCACAAAGGTCTGTGAGTGACAAAAGGAAATGAAAGATGACATCCGAGGAGATTGAGGAGGAGGAGAGAGAGAGGAAAAGGAGGCTGAGGGGAGAAAGTTCATCTGCTGAGTCTTCAAGACTCATGGACTCTGCTATCAGGGCTGCCCCCAGACCAGATACTCAGAATGATGAGTTAAGGGCAGTCAGGATAAATTACATGCAGACAAGGAACTATGACATAGACAGTGTCATCTCTCTCCCCTTAGAAGAGTTGAATGAACTGGTTGATCTGGAAAGGTCAAAGGAGAAGAAGGAGGCAGAAGATGCAGAGCTTCTAGTACAAGTCAAAGAAGAGAGAAGAAGAAAAAGATTGTACACGGATATGCCTACCCTCTCCCCAGTTTAGGAAAGTCCTGCACAAAAAGATGTGGTTCACCAAGAACCTCAGGTAGACAAAGAAAAAGAAAGGATCAAGATGATTAACTACCTAAGTGCCACGGACTTCTATCAGGCAGATGCACTCCTTCCCTTGTCCTATGACTATGTTGAGTTTGAGTACTTAAAACAACTTGAACTTGAGTTAGTCAAGGACAGAAAGACAACTAAGAAGAAGCTAAGGGAAGAAGCTGCAAAATCAAGAGCCATCATCCAAAAGAGCATGAAGAAGTCTGCTAATAGGCAGAGGATGATGAGCTTCTTGAAGCTATATGGATTCTCCGGAAGGAGACTTGGCCCCATGTCTCTATCCATAATGGATGAGCATATTAGGTAATAAAACAGAAGATCAAAAGTGGAGAGCTCATTGACTTACACTCCACTCCAAGTCAAGCCCCACCTAAAGTGGAGGTTAAGGTTGAACAACCAGAGACAACATAACCTGGACCTCCTGCTGAAACTCAGCAAGCTTCATCTTCTGATCCACAACAGGGTCAACCTCTTTCTCCTTCTGAGCCTGAGAGAAGGAAGTCCCAATTGAGAAAGACAGTGAACATCAATCTGGTACTGCAGGCCAGTCTTCTCAGTTAAAACTTGTTAGAGAAAGAAGAGGATGACTTCTAAACCAAAGCCAAAGAAGAAGAAGACTGCACCCTCTTCTACACCCTAGGATGAGTCAGAACATCTTGAGGTTGTGCAGCCAGAGGATGCTACATCAACTCCAATTCAAACAGTTCCTCTAGCATCAAGAACACCCATCTTGTCTTGGACATACACCATAAATCCAGAAAGATAGCATGTCATTAGAGATCAAGGCACTGAAGACATTTACACATAGCAAGATATGTTTCAGTTGCCTCTGCATGACCTCTTTGATATGAGAAGACACTTTGATAGTCTGAAGGATCCTAATCACCTTATGAATAAAGGATTGGTGATCATCCTAATGAGGACTGTTGACATCTGAAGTCTACTAAATGTTTTGGTAGCATCAGCCTAGGGGGAGTTTGTAGAGGTTAATGAAGAGGCTGATGCAACCTAAACATCCAATGTCTATCCTGCATGCTGCACAAGTACTATGAAGAAGAATGCTTAGGAAGTTTCACACATGCAACATAAATATACTAAGTGTGAAATCTTCCAAAGCCAAGACCAATATCTTTCGAAGCCAAATATGAAGTCTTCCGAAGCCTCAGAGACAAAGTCTTTCGATGCTTTAACTCATGAAGACAGATTTCTTCCGAAGACTTTTAACACATGCTTTATCTGATGTACTTTTCCATAAAGCTGGACACTTTTCCACTGCACCTCTGTAAGGTCACCAACTTACATGAGTTGGTGAAAAGGTCCATGCTTTTGGTAACTGTACATTTAGGTCTTGAGTCTGTAACTTTCTACTTCATGTACTTTATCCTTTTTGTAATAGATAAGGATGTGAGCTATGGCATGTCATAGTCACTAGTCAAAAGGCAATCTGCCTTTTGACTCTACAATTGATTTTGTTTTGTGTCTAGTCAATTGTATCCAGCTGGCTTTCAAAGTATAGCCGGCTGTAGGATGTAGTATAAGTATCTCATGTTCTTGTATCTTTGAATTATGCTTTTGTAACACTTGTAATAGAGCATAGAGAAAGCAATATACTACATTCTTGAAAACCATATACTTGTGTTCTTTGTGTTCTGTCTCTTACATTACTTGTGTTCTTAGTGTCTTATCTTGGTTAATCCAATCATACTATTTGATTAAGTTGAGTTAATCTACTCTTTGTGTTGTTGTGTTGTAACTCTACACCCTTCAACGATCCTGCAATATATATATATATATATATATATATATATATATAATATATATATATATATATATATATATATATATATATATATATATATATATGTGTGTGTGTGTGTGTGTGTGTGTGTGTTGTGTGTGTGTGTGTGTGTATTATATATATATAGGATAGGGATCCCTTGAAAACCATATTATAAATGAGAACCACAAAAAATATGGGCTACATATATATAAGTACGTGTTACAAAGTGTATAACTAAGAGTTACATACACGTATGGGTTATGTATATGTAAATACGTGTTACCAAGTGTAAAACTAAGAGTTACATACATGTAGCTCCTACAAGTTACGTATATGTAAGTCGTTTCGTCATTATCTGCGTTACTTGTAGTTTATACGAAAAAATATATAATGACCTTGAAAAACAATGTCGAAGTTTACTCAAATGTACTTTAAACAATTAGAAAGTTAAATCAATTATAAAATATGTGACTGGGTAATGGTGGTTTTCATGTTTTATGATTATAAACATGGTTTTCATTTGATCCCTCCCCTATATACGTATGTGTGTGTGTATATATATATACATAAATGTATTATAAAGAACTTGAGAGCAATATGTAGCATTCTTGAAAACCATTTATCCGTGTTGTTTGTTCTTGGTCCTGTGTAATAATATTTACTTCTATTCTTAGTATCATTCTGGTAGGTTATCAGTTCCCCATTTGATATGTTAAATATTCTAGCATCACTCCCCTTATTGTGTGTTTGTGTTGTAAGTGACCAACCCTCCTAAATGATCCTGCAATTGGTCTCCACCGCTTATAAGGCTCTTGATTGTGAAATCTCAACATCTTAAGATCCCTCACACACACAAAATATTTAACATCTCAAATGGCTATTATCACTAAAGCTGATATGAAAACTAGAACCATGACAAAGTCCCCGCAGATCACTCCTAAAGACTTTGACACTTGGTGCCAATGGATGGAAGGGTTCATCAAGTAACAAGACTCCAGGATATGGGAGTCTATTGTCTCAGGGCCTTACATACCAAGCACCTCTCTAGCTGCTATTGGAGGTGGTATGATTCCAAAAACTGTAGTTGATTATTCTCATGAAGACAAGAAGAAAGTTGAGATTTTTCAGAAAGTCATGACAACCCTTCAAACTGCTTTGCCAAACTCCATATATAGAGAGTTCAAGAAGTGAAAAACAACTAAACAGCTATGGGATGCACTGATGCTAATGTATGAGGGGTCAACTGAATCCAAGGAGAACAAGAACGATATCTTGAAATAGCAGTTTGAGAAATTCACCTATAAAATAGGTGAGACCATGACTTAACAATACTTTAGGTATGTTGAGATCATGGATACTCTAAATGGATGTTGGAGTGACTCTTGTGAACAGGGACATTGTAAGGATTTTATGTCCTCTCTTCCTATACAATGAATACATTATTATGTTGTTATCAAGAGAACTGAGAACCTTAAGACTCTTACTCTGACAGAGTTGTATAGCATTCTCAGTGGATACTGGGTGGAGATGAACATGCAAAGTTCATCTGCTAACTCCAGCAATCAACTGAGTTCTGCCCTCCATGTGGTTGAAAGGGATAGCATAGAACCATAGCATCATCTTATATGCTATCCTGAAAACTCACAACGAATCCTTTTATCACCTTCCCTAAGACACAAAGAGAAAGCTACACTCAAGGAAGCACATTCCAAGAGACAAACTCTTAACATGCCTTTCTGTCTTTTTATGAAAGCACAGACAACTTTCTCTTCACCATTGAAGACCTGGACTGTATTCATCCAGATGATTTGGAGTACATGGAGATAGTTCAAGAAATGGCTCTTCTCACTCATAGAGCCAAGAAGTTCTACAACAGGACATGGAGGAAGTTTCCAAGCAATACAACCAGTGGAAAAGTTTGAGCTAGACAAAAGCAAAGTTAAGTGTTACAACTATAACCAAATGGGTCACTTTGCAAGGGAGTGCAAGGCACCAAGGACAAATGGTGGCCAAGCACAAGCCACACCAAACTACACTAAAAAAGCCACCTATATTGAAAATCCAAAGTAGCAAGCTGCAGTTCTGTTGAAGAAGGAAGCTTTCACTGGAGCTTTTAGGTGGAAGATGCATCTCCAAATCAAGCATTAATGGTTGACCATAATGAAGCAAATGTATTGGAATATCTATGTACACCTGAATGTATTGCTAAAGTTAATAGATATAGGTCCTACAACTTAGAGATGAGATCTGATCTTGAGTCCTTAAATATCTTAAAATTCGATTTCAAAAGAGTTGAAAATGATTATAAACTAAAAATAGAGGACTTAGAGAAAACCATTTCAACTCTCAAAGCATGAGCATACCAACTACAGGACTCAGATCAAAGACCTCATAAATAATTTGACTGAATACTAGGTTGAGCTTGTTGTTAGGGATCGTGTACTCAACGAATACTAACAGATTTACACGTGTACCAAATCAAATAGTGCAAAATCCTATTTGATTGGTGATCCAATCAGTGAGAATACACGTAGAATCAATTAAAGATTTAATGTAAACGTTAAGAACGATTAGCAATCGATCTACTGCGATCTTTGAAGTTGGAACGGGTTATTAGAGGTCTCTGGATGACTAGGGTACGTCTGGGTATCAAAATATTCAAAATGTCTAGTTTTTCCACGATTTAAGTGGTATTTATAGGTTATGGTTTCTCAATCGTGCGACTAGACCATTTTCATGGTTCAATCATGCGATTGAGTCATACGGTTGATCCATTCACACGACTGAGTGTTCAGTCGTGCGACTGAGTCAATCTAATGTTTCAATCATGCGACTGATCCAGTCTCCTGGTTCATTCGTATGATTGGTTCATTAGCATGAAGTTGTTCATGCGTATGGTCCATTAGCATGGGCCAATCGCATGAGAACTTCACATGATTAAGTTTGAATATTTTTCATAGTCATTAATTGATTTAGATAGTATTCAAACAACCATAACCTATATAGTCAAGTCAATAAGCGTTATAACTTACCAACCAATGAAATATTCAACATTAAGCATAACCACATATTGTATTTCATTAAGTACCCTTACAATTACATATTACAAAGATATTACATTAAGTTCAAAAACTAGAGACACATGTATCTATAAACTCCCCCTTGGACCTAGTTTCGTCTAATGTCTTACATCCTTCATAAGTTCCTTAAACTTCTTGTACTTCTCTTCTCTAGTGACTCCGACATGTATCTCAAACGCAAAACATAGTCTTATAACGATCTAAAATTGTAGAGCTTGTACAATATCTTGAGAGTCATAGAATAATGACCACTTGTACAATGTATAAACATCATCTATAGACAAGTTTGTAAGCCAAATTGGGTCGAACACCTTTATGGTTTCCATAACACCATTGTTATTCAAAACTATGGTTGCCTCTCCTATCCTCCAATCATAGTACAACCATTTGAAGTGTGGAGTGAAGTCCTGTGGCATCTCCCGTAGAGGGATCTTTGACATTGTGCGCGGAGGACGCCACTTTAGCATTATTTTCGGTTGTCCAGTTATGGGATCAACCTCAGACCTTCTGAGATACCTCGTTGGCTGTTGAAGTTTGAAGTTGACCCATCTAGTGTGGTACTCTCTTTTAAGAGCAGTCTCAAACCAGCCTGACATTTTTTGTCGGTCAGCATATAGCAATTTTAGCTTTGCTAACTGGTTTAGCTCAAATCCAGGAAGAGTCTTCAGGTCATGTGGGAACATGAAGTACTCAATCCCTTTCTCACGTTTAATTGCATAAATGTTGAGATCTTCAAAATACGCCCATGCTATGATTTTGCCCGACACCTTTTGATGCTTCTTCACTTTGTACAGCTTGGTGTAGGTAGTTGGCGTGGAAGCACTGCATTAGGCTCATATTTCTTCAAAGCATGCAGCCCACTCAGCCTTTCTGATATTAACTTCAGCTTCCAAGGCTTGGGTTGTGTCTTCTTTCTTGTCTGACTCTTCTTCCATTCTATCCAGAGTCTCAAAAGTTTCACTAACAAGGTTGTCGCCCAGATTGGGAACGACATTACCTTCAATGTCAGTGTACTCTGGATAGTGTTAGTCCGTGACATCTTCGATCTCGATCTCATCAACATCGTTGAGCTTGTTGTCACTTTCCACTTGGACTGTTGGAGCATCTTTCACAATCTCATCTGGATTGAGTCGGAATATTTCTGCCAGTTGCTCGTCTGTGAGATCATGAATTATCTCCCCTTCTTCAGGAGTGTAATTCACTGATCTCCTGACCATACCCTATAGATCAAGAATCATCGTGAGCTGAGTCTTGATCTGTTAGAGGGAAGCAACATCATATTCATCTCTCTGGTTGTTTGGATCTACTTGATTTAAAAACATGTAACACATCAACCATTAGTCAACAATCAAAGCAGTAAACATCAACATTAAATATAAACATTCATTACATTAATTTGATACAAGATTCAAATACATATGATTTAAATAACATAAACAACTAAGTATTACTCTTCTCTTGTATCATGTGCTCCTCTGCTGACGGGGCTAAAGTGGAGGCACCTTGGTCTTGAGTTCGTTTTGTCCTCCTTTCACTCAAAGATGTGGCACCCACAGCAGATGTATCATCATTATCATCATCAACATTATCATCAGCATCATCTCCAGCATCAGTATCATCTCCTTGCTCATCACCATCATCATCATCATCATCATCACTGTCATCATCATCACCATCATCTCCATCTCCCTCTTTGATCTTTAGTGGCTCCTCTTTAGATACTTTGAGCCTCAGCATGATGGTCTTGTTGGTAGTCTCCAACTCCTCTATCCTTTTGGCTGATTGGACATGTTGCTCCTGGAGTTGGGTTATCTCTGAGCTCTATGCAGCAATCTGTTGTGCCTGCTGCTCAATTAGCTGAGCCTGCTGAGATATCTACTGATATTGTGCAGCGGTAAGATCTACTAGCTAACGAATCTGGGCAGTCTTCTCGTCATCGGCTGCCAACAGCTTCAGCACCATATGGTTAAGTGCCGAGAGCTGTTCCTCTACCTCACTAGGAGGTAGAGAGGATCCAGATGGATAGGAGGGGTAAGATGACGGTCCTGCATGGTGGCTAGTGGTGGTGGTGGTGGTAGTGGTGAAGATTGGGGGTGGTATAGATGAAGGTGGTGGTGGAATGGTGAAGATTGGGGGCGGTATAGATGAAGGTGGTGGTGGAGTGGTGAAGATTGGGGGTGGTATAGATGAAGGTGGTGGTGGAGAGGTTGTAGTAGTGGTGTGTGAGGTGGTATGGTGGATGGGATGGTGGTAGTGGTGGAGTGGTGGAAGTGGTGGTAGTAGTGGTGGTGGTGATGAAGATCATCCTCATCATCTTCTTCTTCAACCTGTGGTTCTTGTGTGGGTCGACATTCTAAAATTAGGGCACCATTCCATCAGATTTCGGTGAGATATCATCACATTGTACCTGTATAACAATCCATAATCGTCATAATATCAACAGAAGTAAGAAATTTTGGTCTAATGAAATTTGGGTAGGGTAACGGTAAGGTATGCGATATTAGGGTGATTGGGGGGTGATGAGTTGAATGCGATCGACTGTGGCCCTATTGATACTGAATCTGAGTTCAATCGGCCGACTGGACCCATTCGCTCGGTTCATTCGGGCAAATGGACCTCAGTCCTGCGATTGGCTTAGTCGATCACATTCAGTCGGCCGATTGGATTTCAGTAGGGCGACTGACTCATTGCACCTTTCCATTCGGTCGAATGGCTCATTCTGATAAGCAATCTGGGTGAATGGTTCATACTCATGTGTCATTCGGCTGTTTAGTGCATGAGTATGGTCCATTCGCACGGTTGGTCCATACTCATGGTCTAGTCGTGATATTGGATCATACTCATGATTTTGACTTTATGACCACTTCTCACTTAACCTGAACTTTATGAGCGTTTGATCATCTCAGACATGATCATTTTAACTTGAAAAACTTTTGACCACCTCAGACGTGATCCTTTTAAACAAATTTGTCATCTCAGACGTGACTGATTTTACCTTTGAAAACACGTGTGGTCACCTCAGACGTGACCCTTTTAGATGATTAAATTCCCTAATGAATTCCATGGCGTAGTCCGATATCAAACAAACTGAAATTGACTAAAATAAAATGAAAGACTTAAAATGAAATACAAAACTAAACTTGTTTTTTGACTTTTTGTGTGAGGTGTAAATCCTAAGATAGAAATCTAATGGATTCGGTTCCGGAATAGGCAGCTTCAATTACTTTTGACCATAACTGGACCAATTCAATTTGGAATCATACAGGTAAGTCAAATCATTTGGGACATGCTATCAACACCTTTTGATGCTTAATTCTTGTTTTTCATCTAGGGTCGTTAGCAAGTTTAGGAAATCATATTAGTACTATTAGATCCCACCTTGATTTGGACTTTCAAGAATTGCAGGCACGATGATTGTCAGTATACTGGTCCTCTTAAATCCATACACAGACTTTTGACACAGATTGGTGATAGTTTAAGGTTTGATTATTTCAACAAACATTTGTGGATCCCACACTTTGATGGTAATCAACATTCCTCAGGAGATTTTTGAGCGGTCTCAGGGTAGTTTTCAAGAAGAAACTATTCTTAGAACTTTCAGAGATAAGCCAATCCTAGGTCAGTGCCACCGCATAGCAGAAAGGAAGCAAACAACAATGAAGTCTAGAATATATAGGTTATGCTTATCCTCAGGTCAGTGCCACCGCATAGCAGAGAGGCACATAACCTATCTTCTTGTTTGAGCAAATTTAATCTTTTTGCACAGTTCTCACCAACAACATAAGTTATTAGTTTGATTGCTTTTGCTCATATTTTGGTCTTTCACATACACTTGCATTTGAGAAGTATATCCTTAGCTTTCTCTCGTCTGAGCCAGTACCTATCGACCTATTTTGAGAGTTGCTTATGCCTTTAGGCCGTCTAGGATCCTTGCTATCTCAGTCTTAGTGTTTGAGCCTCATACAGCTCGGGCCGAAACCCGGGGGAAGTACTGGGATGGGATATTTGAAGAATGAACTGATTCCAAGTTGTGGCGTTTATTCTGCTCGTCACCCCTTATTGGAATTTGTTGATTGTGTTAACCAGGGATAATATGTTAACCCAGAGCTTGTTGAACAACTTAGTTTGTTCTTGAGATCATCAATAAAGTCTAATCATCTATTATGCTGAATCTACCAACATATCATCTGTGGTCTAACAACCTCTAGGTCTACTTTCTTTGTGTTACCTTAGTAGTAGCTAGTTTTACTATCATTTTTCCTTTTATATTGCTCAGACTACATAGACTTGTACTTTGAACTTGGCATCTTATTTTATTTAATCTTTTAAAGTCCCAAGTGATTTGTACCTGTGTACTATCATTTTCCAAAGTCATTGAATCGGTATCACAGATACGATCTGCCTCTCCTTCTCCCTCGTTTTTTTTGTTAATGTTACTAACTAACATATTCTCCCCCTAAAATTCTAAAACCGTAACCGATTTACGCTTTTTAGGATTTTAATAGGCGACCGAATAAAATTATTTAATTAAACAACTTAACGTTAAACAAATAAATAAAGAAAATAAAAATTAAAAGAAAAATGGACCATGGTCATCATCAAGAATGACATCACTTTTCTTTTTAACATCGTTGACCTCTAACAGATATAAAAAACGTGGTTTGTTAAAAGCCTTTGTATAGAGGTCAGCGTGTTGAAAATCAGTAGTTATTTTAATCACATCGATTAAGTTCTTTTCAAAGCAATCACGTATAAAGTGATATTTTATTCCGATGTGTTTGGTCTTAGGATGTTGGACCGGATTTTTAGTTACTGCAATCGCAGCAGAGTTGTCAAAAAAATAGGAGTAGAAGAGAATTTCAAACCGTAGTCCTGCATTTACTGTTGAATCCATATGATTTGTGAATAGCAACTTGCAGCAACAACGTATTCGGCTTCACAGGTTGACAAAGCAACCGAGGTCTGCTTCTTACACTGCTAGGTCACTAATCTCCTCCCAAAGAATTGGCATCCTACTGATGTAGACTTGTAGTTCATCTTGCAGCCACCGTAATCCGAGTCACTATACGTGTCAGCTCGAAGTCATCGTCATGAGGATACCACAACCCAAGTGTTGGAGTACCCTTCAGATAACAAAAGATCCTTTTGACCCCTATCAGATGGTTAACTTTTGGCTTTGCCTGATATCTTGAACATAAACATGTCACGTACATGATATCAGGTCTTGAGGCAGTGAGGTACATGAGAGATCCAATCATACCTCGGTACATAGTGGCATCGACTAGATCACCATTCTCGTCGGGTGCTACATCATGGTTTGTAGCAAGTGGAGTCCCAGCTGCGGAAGCATTCTCCATGTCAAACTGACTAAGGATATCTCCTACATACTTGGTCTGATGTAGGAAAATCCCTTTTGATGTCTGATCCAACTGTAACCCGAGAAAGAATTTCATCTCTCCCATGGCACTTATCTCAAACTCAGCCTTCATTACTGCTTCAAACTCTTTACATAGATCTTCGTTCTTTGAACCGAAGATTATGTCATCGACATAGATTTGGACAAGTAGTAAGTCTCCACTCTTTTCTTTTATGAACAGTGTACAGTCAATGACACCTTTATGAAAACCGTGTTTCACAAGGTGAGTCGAGAGTTTCTCATACCAAGCTCGGGGGCTTGATGAAGCCCATATAAAGCCTTGCCGAGTTTGTAAACTCTGTCCCGATGATATGGATCCTCAAATCCCTCGGGCTGACTTACATACACTGTCTCTCTGATTTCACCATGAAGGAATGCACTCTTAACATCAAGCTGATAAACTTTAATCTTCATATACGATGCGTAGGCAAGGAAGATCCGGATTGTTTCCATTCTTGCCACGGGTGCAAACACTTCATTGTAGTCAATGCCCTCGACTTGTCGAAATCCTTGGACAACAAGTCGAGCCTTGTTTCTGATGATCACGCCTTGATCATCTTTCTTACATTTCAAGACCCATTTTGTGCCAATGTCCTTAGCACCTTTAGGTCTATCCACCAGAGTCCATACACCTAACTTCTTGAACTAAAGAAGTTCTTCTTGCATGGCACTCACCCATGCCTTGTCATTCAGGGCTTCACTCACATACTTTGGCTCAAACTGAGACACAAAGCAACGATATGCACCATCATGAATGTAACCCTTTTCCATCACTGAGGCATAATCAGCTGAATATAACTGATTTCTGGTCTCAACTCCTGATCTCACATCTCCAATGACATTATCCAAAGGATGATAGACATTTATGCGTGATCCAGGAGTTGTTGGAACAACTACCTCAGAATCAAGATTATGAACATTCGGTTCAGTATCTGAGGCAGTAGGAGTCTGAGGTTCCGAAGACGTAGAGGCATCAATGTCAAATGCATGTGGACTATCAGTAGGGGGAACCTGTTGCTCCTGATTGTTCTGACTAGTCTCCACAGCTTCTTCATCAGAGGAAGAGTCACTATCTGCAAGTGCTCCCCCTGAGTTGGTAGATGAATCACCTTGTACGTCGGATGATGTAGATTTCTGAGATGGTGTGTTTAGAACATCATACATCATCTTTGTTGCTAATTCATTATCAGAAGTGGAGAGTGGTATGTTGAAGGACTTGAAGAATCCATCATAGTCGAAAAAGAAGGCGGGTCCTTTTCCAGCAGGTGGTGTGGTGTATCTCTGAACATCAACATTACACCACATTTCTACTTGACCCGTTGAGTTGTTGTAGACCCTCTTGTTTGGTATGTTGTATCCTAGAAAGATACCTTCATCAGCCTTCTCGCTGAGTCTTCTTCAGTAGGGTGCACAGAGCACCAAACGGCTTGAGATACTCTAGATTCGGTTTACGTCGTTGTAGTAGCTCGTAGAACGTCTTTCCATGGTGTTTGACTACCAAAACTCTGTTTAGTGTATAACATGCATTTGCAACTGCTTCATTCCAGGATTGGATAGACAGTTTTAAGTCTGCTAGCATCGTCTGTGCCGTCTCTATCAAGCTACGATTCTTCCTTTTAGCAACGCCGTTCATTTGAGGAGTGTAGGCAGAGGTGAACTGATGCACAATTCCCTTTTCCTTGCAGTAAGCCTCCATCCATTGATTCTTGAACTCGGTTTCGTTGTCTGAGGGCACTTGACGTACCTTCAACTTGTATTGGGACTCCAGAGTAGTTACCAAATCCTTGAATGACTCAAATGTTTCTGATTTGGATTTCAGAAACATCACCCAAGTGAATCTTGAGTAGTCATCACTAACTACATAGCAGTACAAGTCGCCTGCGATGCTTCTTCTACTGACTGGACCAAACAGATCCATGTCAAGAAGTTCAAGAGGAAGTTCGATAGAATGAACTTTCTTTTCCTTATGAGACTTCTTCGTCTGTTTGCCCTTCTTGCACGCAACACAGAAATCTGGAAGTTGGAAGTTTTTGACGTTAACTTCTCTTACTAGATCATTCTGGATCAAGTGATTCATCTTCCATGGATTAATGTGTCCCATTCTCCTATGCCAGAAGATTGATTCCTTCTCAGTAGCTTTTGACAAGAAGCACCGAACTTCATGATCCGTTGATGAGGCCTTTTATAGATCCAGGACATAAAGATCCTTATATCTTGATGCAGACATTAATACTTGATCCTCTGGGATGACATAGTCCTTTTTCAGGACATAGCACTTCTTCTTGTCAAACACTACCTTAATGTCTTTATCACAAATCTGAGAAACAGAAAGCAAGTTATTCTGAAGTTGTTGAACGTAGTTTACCTTATCAAACTTCACTTTCTGATTACCTACTTCTCCTTGAGCTGTGATGTACCTACCTTTGTTTCCAGCAAACGAAACATGACCTCCTTTTATCTGTATGACATTTGATAAGAGATCCATGTTCCCTGTCATGTGCATGGATGCTCCGCTGTCTATAATCCACGTGTTAGTTTTAGCACTATATCGAACACCCTGGACATTCAATTTGGAAACATTAGTTCAGGTTAGGGACCCAAGCCTTCACTGGCTTGGGTTTCCTAGAGGCATCACACATCATAAATGTTACCCATTGACCGTTTGAGCATGAGGGAAGTTCAGATGTCTTCTTGTTCTCATTATCAGACAATGAGGTTGATTTCTCCTTCCATAAGCCAGCTTTGTGTAAGGCCTGTTTGTGATAAACAGGCGACTAGCTAATGTGTTGAACTTTCGGTTCACTATCTCTTTTAGGTGGCATCACTGAGTTCCTCTTAAAAGAGCTAGGTTTTTGTTCAGGAAGTTCAACTTTCCTCCTCAGTGTCTGATAGTAAGGACAATGAGACGCAATGTGTCCATACTCTCCACACTGTAGCAAGCTCTGCTTACTTTGTTTTGGTTTTGACTCTGATTGTTTAGATGTTTGTCTTGTTTAAAAAAATTAATTGCTTTAACATTTTTAACATCCTTTTCTTTTCTATTTTCTGGACTTTGACATGATGCACGTGATTGGTTAATATTACCGGTCTTTTTAGGTTCGGATTTGACAATGATTGAACCAGACTTTATACTAACCTTTTCAAACTCTTTGTCCAGATTAACGCAAGGCATTTTATCTTTTGCCTTTGAAGTGGCCTCCTTTTGTTTAGTGCCAGATTCATTTAATGAACATGTGGAATCTGGATCACTTACAAGAGAAGTGAACACCACATGATCCTTGATTGGATTATCATTAATTGGTTTACATTTTGTGTTCATAAAGATCTCATGTGGTGGTGGAACCACTTTATATCCCAATCCTTCCCCATTGTTTCTCTCTCTCACTAAGTTTTGGACTATGTGTGAAGAACTAGTCTAACTATGCAGTTTTTGTTTTAAGGAATTAACTTCTACTTCTAAAATTGCCTTTTGTTTCTTAGTGTCCTCTAGAGAGTTTAGATAGTACCTAATGTCATTAGCTTGGTTAAAGGCTACAACTTCTGTTTCCCTAAGCTATTTGTTCAAAAGGTCTATCTTTTCTTTATAACTATGCTTATTTTGTTTTAAACTCTGTTAGCTTCAGTGCATAGTTCTAGGTCCTTTACTAAGTTATCATTATGACCTAATAACCTAGCAAATTTTTATCAATGCTTTCCCTAAATTTATTACAATCAGAACAAGCATGATTATTAAAGAGTTGGTCAGTAGTACTTACTTGAGAGGGTTTTGATGAATCAGCCATCAATGCAGAATTTGGTGTTTCTGGAGCTGGTGATTCTGATGTCGTAGTAGTTTTCCCGTCTTCAGGCAGATAGGTGACCACTGGTGCAGTTTCTTCAGATGTTGACATCACAAGTTGGACTGCTATATCTGCTGCACTGGCAAAGTCATCATTTCTATCCTCTACACTAGCAATATTAGATTCTCCCGGTGCGACAAACCGAAAGCTCCAGTCCTGTCCTTTATCATCATGAGCAGTCAAGGCTTTGGGATCCTTGCTTGATGATGTAGGACTGCTAGTGGTTTTTTCCTGACTATTGAAGGAGGAGAAAGGATTCCCATTGCCAGTCTTCTTCGGCTTCACGCACTCCCTTTTGAAGTGCCCTTTCTCACCGTAGTTGAAGCAGGTTACCTTGGATTTGTCAAAGCCGAAGGCAGTGTCCTAGTCGCTATCAAATTTTGTCCAGTCTTTTTGACAAACTTCTTAGCTCTCCGGACTGCACTGGCTAAGGCCCACATTATGTCCATCCGCTCCAACTCTGTCTCATCCACCTGCTTATAATCCTCATCTGCCAGATGGCAGTTCCTAATCTTTCCAGCAATTAGTCCATCATAGGAGTGGACTACCGCAACTAAGAGATCCATATTCTCTTTAGCTACCTCAACTGTCACATTGCCGAAGTTCTCGGTCTTCAGCTTTGCTGCATTTGCTTCAGGTGCAATATATTGGGTACCAGACGACCCTGACATTTCTGACCTTGAAGTAGAGGCTGGTGAGGGACCAGACGAGCTTGATACAAAAGCTATCTAAAGAGGTGCTCCAGATGTTTTGGCATGAGGAGTCGGGTTGTACAGTGCAGGATTCTAATCATAAGAAGCGTTTTGAGCTCTGTACTTCATCCTCAGTTCTTCTTCTCTCAGTTTCAGAATGAAATCATTGATATCTAGCTTTTTTAGCATACCATTCTGTCTGAGATTGGAGACAAATGATACCTATTTCTCAGCAGCCCATCTACAAAGTTGGACACTTTGTCCTCACTGATGTCGATACTCCATGAGTGTGCATCTCACTCATCAAGTGGTAGAACCTATCGATCACATCATCTTGGCTTTCTTTTCCCATCAAGGAGAAGTTGTCAAACTCCTTTAAAGCCTTAGCTTTTATGGCCTTCAATGATGCATTTCCGTCATACCGTTTCTCCAATGCATCCCAGAGTTTCTTTACTTGTGTATATTCCAAGAATTGATGGAAAATATTCTTCGGAATTGACTATGTGAGCAAAGCATAAACCTTCTTCTGTGCATTGTATTTCACCTTTTGTCTGTCAGTCATGCCACCAAGTGTGAGTTTGACACCATCAGCTCCTACGGGCATGTTGTACCCCGTCTCTATAGACTCCCACAGATTTGGATCTACTCCATTTAAGTAGATCTCGAAATTGCTTCCGTTGTGGGTACTCGTCTAATGTGATTACCTTTGGGGATTTGTTGTGATTCCCCACTTAATTCTCCAGTAGCAGTAAATTTTGTATACGTGAGTCTCTATCTGCTGTGAATGCTGAATATTGGTCTTCCATTGCTATTTACTTTAACTTTAAACCAAACTGTTGAATTAGACCGAATGAAGGTGTGCGATTGGGCTATTCGGGCGATTGAACTATGCAGATGGTTCAATCGTGCAACTGAACAAATGCGGATGACTCAGTTGGCCGAATGAACTAATGCAGATGAACAATGCGAATAGTCTTCTTAGTCGTACGAATGGAAGTGCGACTGAGTCCAATCGTGCGTATGGGAAATGCGTATGACCTTAGTCGTGCGATTGAGTCAATCGTGCGATTGAACATGCTGGATTTCGAAAATTTCTAGGTTTAAGGTGTTTAAATGCAAAAACACGAATTTTTGCTAACCCTAATTGACGTATGCCGGAAAAAACTTAACTTTACGATAAGGAGACGTCTAAAACCCGATTTGACACAAAAGATTGCGTTTTTGAGCGTAAAATCGCAATTTTTATATCAAAACGATTGAATCACACGTAAATTTAGAGCCAAAGCTCTGATACCACTTGTTAGGGATCGTGTACTCAACGAATAGTAACAGATTTACACGTGTACCGAATCAAATAGTGCAGAATCCTATTTGATTGGTGATCCAATCAGTGAGAACGCGCGTAGAATCAATTAAAGATTTAATCTAAATGTTAAGAATGATTAGCAATCAATCTACTGCGATCTTTGAAGTTGGAACGGGTTATTAGAGGTCTCTGGACGGCTAGGGTACGTCTGGGTATCAAAATATTCAAAGTGTCTAGTTTTTCCACGATTTAAGTGGTATTTATAGGTTAAGGTTTCTCAATCGTGCGACTGGACCATTTGCATGCTTCAGTCATGCGATTGAGTCATGCGGTTGATCCATTCGCATGACTGAGTCAATCTCATTTTTCAATCATGCGACAGATCCAGTCTCCTGGTTCATTCGTACGATTGGTTCATTAGCATGAAATTGTTCATGCGTATGGTCCATTAGCATGGGCCAATCGCATGAGAACTTCACATGATTAAGTTTGAATATGTTTCATAGTCATTAACTGATTTAGATAGTATTCAAACAACCACAACCTACATAGTCAAGTCAATAAGCGTTATTACATACCAACCAATGAAATATGCAACATTAAGCATAACCACATATTGTATTTCATTAAGTACCCTTACAATTACATATGTGTAAGATAATACAAAGATATTACATTAAGTTCAAAAACTAGGGACACATGTATCTACACTTGTGATCAGCGAAGCCAGGGCAGAAAAATGTGTTCTTGAAGAAGAGACCATCAAGAACATAATATCCTCATCCTTTCATGCTAATGTTTGTTATCAAAACAAGTAGGGACTAGGATCTTTTGAGATAGCTCCTCCACACATAAAATTTCATCTATAAGATCTCCTAGGGGTGGAACTTATGAAGATGAGCTTCCCGTCATAGACCCCATGATTGTAGAGGATGAAGAAGAGATATTAAAGAATGTCTCTGAGAAGAGTGAAGAAGAGGATTCTAAGAAGGGTCACTATCCTTCTGAGTAGAGTAAGAAGGCTGGGATGACCAAGTCTATGAGAAAGAACTAGATTAGGAAGAGCAAAAGGAAGCCAAAGAAGGCTCAAGAGATCAAGACCACATTCAATTCGTAGCAGAAACAGTTTTTTTATCTCTACAGGATTTCAGGTGGTGAAGACTAAAGACACTAACCTAAACTCTAGTACTAGGAGTTGTAGTTTATGTCCAACTCATCCCAACAGGAAGAAAAAGGTTGATCAATTGTGTATCACTACTATACAACCTGAACCATCCAGCTCCAAAGGGAGTTCTCACCCTAAAGGAACTTCCACAACATCTGCATAGGTAAAGATGGAGAAGGAAAGTGATCAACTTTAGCCTTGTTCACAAAAGAAGGCTCTTAGGAAGAAGAAAATAGACTATGTTATGTGTGGGGTACCATTTATCTAGCTAAAGATTTTCCTTACAATCCAAAAGGTACTATCCATATGACCAAAATAGAGACTTCTAAGAGTTCCAAGAAGAAGCAAGCTTCAGAAGGAAAAACTTTTCCTTTTGGAAGCTCCAAATGAAGATGAAGACAAGTGAAAAATTGCCTTCGAAAGAAAATTTGGTCTTTAAAGAAGGAATATTTTGAAGCACTAAAGCCTGTTGTAGTGTTAGCAAGATCTTCCGAAGGTCTAGTCATCAAAACTTCCAAAGTCAACAAAACTTCCAAAGTAATGAAGGTCAAGTCTAGGCTTCCAAAGGTTGTGTGGAAGATAAAAAAAGACCAAGTGAATGAAAGTTCTCCATCAATATCAACAAATGATCCTCAAAACATGACTATAGGATTCTTACTATTGCATTGTCTTCAAATTCTTTTGATAAGCCCAAGACCAATAAGGCTTAGGTTTTCAAATGTACTAATCATCTCTTTTGTGAAGGAACAACTCAAGACAAACAAAAATGTATGGATCATTAATAGTGGTTGTTCTAGGCATACAATAGGTAATAGGTCACTACTTTAGAAATTTGAAAAGATTGATGGAGGACCAGTTGCGTTTGCTGGAGATGCTAGAGGTTACATTACAGGAAGGGGCAAAGTGATGAATGGTAAGCTCATCATTGAGAAGATAAACTTTTTCAAGGAGCTTGGATACAATCCTCTGAGTGTATCTTAATTTTGTGATCAGAGTCCATAACATGCTCTTTATTGAGCATGAGTGCATTCTTCTCAAGCCCGGGGTTGTCATTTCTTATCAGCATATCCTGCTTAGAACCCCCAGAAAAGGGAACTGTATAAGATGGATTTGCAAGAAACATCCCTTTTAGGAGAAGTTTCATGCTTTCTATCTAAAGCAAATAGTGAAGATTCTTTCCTCTAGCATAAAAGAATGTGCCATGTAAACTTTAAGAACATGAATAAACTAATTAAGAATGATTTGGTAACTGAAATGCCAAAAAAGAGTTTACAAGTGATGACCACTATGTTGCATGCCTAAAAGGGAAGCAACCCAAGTTTTCTCACAAGCCAAAGGAAAGAAACTCCATCACTACTCCCCCACACTTATTAATATGGATCTCTTTGGCCCCACCGGTATAATAAGGGTAGGAAGGAACTCTTACTATTTAGTGATCACAGATGAGTTTACAAGATTCACTTGGGTCTTCTTTCTTAGAACTAAGGATGAGACTCCTGAGATTCTGAAGAATTACATCTTAAAGATTGAGAATGAATGTGATCACAAGGTCAAAACCATAAATTGTGATCAAGGAATTGAATTCAAAAACCAAATCCTTGATACATTTTATGATGAAAATGTATTACAAGACAATATAGTGCTCCCAGGACTCCTTATCAAAATGGTGTTGCTGAGAGGAGAAACACGACACTTATTGAAGTTGCAAGAACTATGTTGTCCGACTCTAAACAGCCCATCACCTTCTAAGAAAATGCAGTCAACATTGTTTGCTATATGCAAAACAGAGTTTTAGTAGTTAAGACACATGGTAAGACTCCTTATAAACTTTGGCACAAGAGGAAACCTTTCATTGGTTTCTCAAGTCATTTGGATGTCCTTTCACCATATTGAATACCAATGATCAATTTGCCAAGTTTATGAAGAAATCAGATGATGGACATTTCATTAAATAGTTTTCTCAAGCCTAGGATTATAGAGTATACAATCTTAGAACTAGAGTAGTTGAGGAGTCAACCAATATGACTCTCAATGAACACACTCCTAGTGTGAATGGTTCTGGTCCTCATTAGCTATTTGATCTTGATTTAGTTACCAACTGTTTTACCAAATCTTATGTGCATGTTTCAGGGTCCAAAGATATACTACCTATAGGTGATTCTGATCCAAGATTTGAGTTAAGAAGACCTTCAACATACACAACTTCATCTCCACTTGTAACTAATTCTACAAATAGAGACCCTATCAGTACAAAAATGACAAATTTAGCTAATACATTTGAGGTGCCTTCAAATTCCAATTTAGAAGCATAAAATTCAGATGCAGGACGCTTCAAATGTAGGAGAAACTGGTGATGGTGATAGTGATCAAGAATTTCTGGATGTTGACAATCATCCTATTGAAGACAACATCAATGATGTCACACACTCATTGGATCAAGTTTCACTTGATAAGTGTGCTGATGTGGTGGGAGAAACCTCAATGCCAGATCTAAAATTTTCTAATTTAGATCTCTCTAAGCAACTTGTTGCGATTCCTCGACTAAGGATTCACAACTCTCATCCTACCACAACATCATTAGAGATGTTGATTTTAGGGTAAAAACAGAGGATAGACCCATGATGCAAATGTTTGTCTCACTCTTGTTTCTTATCCTAGATAGAACCTAAGAAGATTGATAAGGCTTTGAAGGATGGAAGTTGGGTTGAAGCTATGTAGGAGGAGCTACTTCAATTCAAAAGGAAAAATGTTTGGAACCTATGTCCTCTCCTTAAGGGAAGACTACTATACAAAACAAATGGGTTTTTAGGAATAAGAATGATGATAGAGGACTTGTCATAAAAAAACAAGGCAAGACTAGTTGTTCAAGGATACACACAAGAAGAAAGAATGTACTAAACATATGCCTTTGCTCTTATTGCAAGACTGGATGTTGTTAGGATATTCTTAGCTTTTGCTGCATCCAATAATTTCAAGGTCTACCAACTTGATGTCAAGTGTGCTTTTCTTTATGGAGTGATTGATGAAGAGGTGTATGTTAAACAACCACCAAGGTTTGCATATCCTAATCACCCTAATTATGTTTGAAAGCTTGATAAGGCTTTCACCAAGCACCAAGGAAGTGGTATGAGACTCTATCTTAGTATCTCTATCAGCATGATTACAGAAGAGGTACTATAGATATAACTCTCTTCATCAAAGGAACATGGAATGACTTAATGCTAGTTCAAGTATATGTAGATGACATTATTTTTGGATTAATTACTCCAAATCTCTGTAAGAATTTAAGAAGTTTATGAAGGATAGATTTGAAATGAGTGCCATGGGGGCACTCAATTTCTTTCTAGGAATTCAAGTGAAGCAAGTTGTAGATGACATCTTCATAAGTCAAACAAGGTATGTTCAGGACATACTTAAAAGATTTAACATGAATGATTGTAAGGTTACTAAGACACCTATAGCAAGAAACCACTCCCTGGTCCTAACCTTGAGGATGAGTGTGTAGATGAACACTTTTACAAGGCTATGATTGGGTCTCTTATAAACCTCATAGATAGTAGGCCTGATATCATGTTTGCTACATGTATTTATGCAAGATGACACACCTAATCACTATCAAGAGAATTATAAGATACCTCAAAGGTGCCTCTACACTTGGCCTTTGGTATCCAAAGAATTCTGACTTCAATCTGTATGTATATAAAGATACTGAGTATAGTGGCTGCAACATGATTGCAAACTCTACATTAGGGGGATGTTAGTTTCTTGGTGGAAGGGTATTCCCATGACAATGCAAGAAGCAATCATGTGTCTCTGTATCAACTATTGAAGCTGAATATATTGCTGCTACAACCTGCTGTGCTCAAATTCTTTGGATTCAGAATCAGATGCTAGATTATGGATTCAATTTCAAGGAGACTCCTATCCACATAGAAAACAACAGTGCTATCTCTATCACAAAAAATCCCGTGCAACATTCAAGGACAAAGCACATCAATATCAGGTATCATTTGATTAGAGATAACTTTGAGAAGGAATAAATCAAACTAGTCAAAGTTAACACAAATGAACAATATGCTAAATAGTTTACCAAAGCTTTTGATGAATAGAGATTTAAGTATCTTGTTTCAGCTATTGGGATGATTAACTTTATGTAGCTTTTCTAAAAACTTAATCATATTATTTCTAAATTTTGTGTGTCCTAAGTTGTCTATTTTATCACTTACATAAGCCCTTGTTTTACTCTAGAAGGAAAAATCTTTGTAGAAGACATTCCTTGGATTTTTGAAAATTTTTGATCTTTTATCTTTCGGAAGATTTGTATTAACCTTCGGAAGAAATTTAAGTCTTCAAAACAATCAACTACTTTAAAAATGTATATTCGGAAGAATTTTCCAAAATATCTTCCAAAGCTTAACTTACTCTTAAATACTTGTATGTTTTTAAAGAACAGTTTTCTTCCGAAAGCAGTTAACTCTCAGAAGTTTAATTAAAACGTTCAAGTGTTATCTCTTCCGAAGAAAAATTTTCTAAACTATTTGGGATATCTTCCGAAGCTATTTTTGCTTCGGAAGCTTTTCATCAAAACTTTAAGTGAAATTACCTTCGGAAGATTTTAGACTTCTAAGAAAACTAACTTTTGGGCAAAAGAAAACTGCTTTTTCAAAGGTAGGATTGACATCCAGATTTTAAAGTTTATCCTTTTTCATTAACTTTGTCTGAGATCCATTTCATATATATACCCAACAGTTCCCCCCTCTTTCACTATCTTCTTCCTCTGTACCTTTGCAAAACCTAAATTCACCCAAAAACCACCTTTGTTCGTCATTTCCTTCACCCTTAAGCTTTCTTAAATGGCCAACCTAAATCGTAGAAATGATCCTGATTTCTCCATGCAACTTCATAAGCAACACAATCAGGTTGCTCTGTTAAACTCTAAGAAAGATCCTATTTTCTCAGAGGTTTTCCATTTTCTGGCTCTGTCAAACTACTTCACCTCCCTAACTATCGATCCTACTCTCTATGAGGATCATCTGCTTGAGTTTTGGATGACATGTCATGAGTTTATCCTAGAAGGTGAAGAAGGTGAATTGTCTTTCCCAAAGGAAGTTGTCAATCACTACTTTCAACAGATGGACTATGAAGTTGATTTCTTTATAAAGACCTTCAGGAAAGGGAAGGTCTCATCCCAGTGGAAGTACTTACTTCATGTGGTCATTCACAGCTTTTCCAGCAAGCCTGGGGGTGGGACTAGATTCCTGAGGATCACTCCTTCATAGTGCATGAAATGGTTCAAGAGGTCAAGTTAAGGTACTCTTGATTTGTCTATACAAATTTACTTGCAAAATTGGACTCCTTAGAGTATTACATTTTTCCTTGATATGTTCAATACATTCTTAACTGTGAACTGGGCTCATAGTTGAGGGAAACAAGTAATATCCTTAAATTGGGACAGATGAAGCCCAACCTCTTTAAAATCTTGAAGAAACCAATTGTTGGCCTCTCTGGGGTAGAAACAACCCTTGTCCGTAAAATGTTAAGTTCATTGCTCAAGGTGACAACCTAGCATCACAAGCTAGTGTTGGACCCACACCTTCTACCTCTTAACCACCAAAACAGCCTCAAATCTCCCTCACCTACCAAAGAAATTCCAAACGAACCCCTGCACTTGCTATTCAACTTGTACATGCCCCCATATCATCACCCGTATAAGAGGAAGTGGACACTAGAGCACCCACTTCTCCTGAGGAGCAAACCACTCCCATATCATTATGAATTAGTGTTGAGGTTCCTCATGCTCAGCTCTATAAGCTCATTAGCCCAACAACATAAGCCTTCACTCTAAGTCTTAACACTCAAGTGAACAACCTTCAGGAGAAAGTTACCATCCCCAACCTCTAGATCTCAACCAATCTATCCCAAACCTTGAGTTCTATGACGATGAAGACATGGGATTCAGTTAGTACCATGAGTCTCTCTACTATTCCCTTATTCAAAGAGAAATGAGTGCTCCTACCATAACCTTGTCTAGCCCACATCATCCACCTACCATTGAGGTGGATTTTCCTGAACATGTTCAAGAGATCCATATGTAAAAGGGTCTCACTCCTACAAGTGATTACATCATTTAGACCTCAACCATTGCAACTCAGCCCATTAACACTTCTCTTGAAGCTGTCAGTCAGCAGAGGAAAACCAGCAACAAGAACCTGATGTTGGTGATGAGAGTGAGGACTTTAGTCCATTCTCTAATCCCCCAATGATTCTTCTGATGAAGATTAGGGAAATTTGAGACTAAAGGTGCAAAAACTGTCTCGAACATGCACCTACCTAGTCTCTAAGGTTAGTCACTTGGAATCTCAGGTGACTACCTAACATAACAGGGTCAATGATCAGCAAATTAAGATTTCTTATCTCAAGGGGAAACTAGCTGGGAGACCTTTAAGTAGAGCTCATCTATTAACACAAGAACCTGTGGATGTGATTGACCTAACTCATGGCTCACCTATGCAAGTGGGTGATGCTACCAAAAACGAGGAGAAAGTCATAATAATCACAGAACTTGGGAGTTCTTCACCGAATATGGACATTGAGTACTCACCATCCTTACTTGCAATTGTCTATACTTAGCAACTTCCTCAAGTTCAAACTAATGTGGACTCTTTAGATTCTCTCATTCAGAGTCTCTTTGAGGAAGGTATTCCAAGGGCTATGTCATACCCACCCCAAGGAACTTCAAATTACAAAATTAGGTGGAGGTATGATGTTGACAGAAGAGCCCTCATTCTTCAAAGAGTTCAAGGGTAGCAAGAGGTCTTCAATTTTTAGACCTTGAACTACTATGAAGGTCTTGACCTAATCAACGTGCCACTTTTCAACCCAAGCCAATCTAGGCAGGCTGGCTCAAGGAATTCAAGATAGAATTACTGAAGTGTTCAGCCAAAGAAGGAGACAAAGGCAATCAAGTAATGTCATTGGTCAACTGGATGTTGAGGCAGACCCTGAGATTAGCTTCAAAGGGAAAACCTTGACTGAAGGCCCAGTGATAGAGCCTAAGAGTCCTGTCACACCTAGAACCACTTCAGCAATTCATTCCCTCAGAGACACACGCACAGGTGAAGGTGTATCACAGCCTCTCTTTGGCTAGAGCACGGATGCTACTCCAGGCAATGAAGGCCAAAGCTCTCTCCACCCCGAGTCACAAATCTCTGTGAGTGTCAAAGGGGAAAGGAAAATGACTCCTAAGGAGATTGAGGAGGAGAGAGAGAGAGGAAGAGCAAGCTAATGGGAGATAGTTCCATTGGGTCTTCAGTATTCATGCAAGCTATAATTAGGGTTGCCCCTAGACCAGATACTCAAAATGATAAGTTAAAGGTAGTCAAGATTGCTTACTTACAGACCAAGAACTATGAAATTGTTCAAATCATCTCCCCCTTAGTGGAACTCAATGAACTGATAGACATGGAAATGTTTGAAGAGAAGAAGGAAGCATAGGATGCAAGATTGCTTCTTTAGATCAAGGAAGAAAAGAGACTGAAAAGACTCTACAAACATGTTCCTACTCTCGCACCAGTTCAAGAAAGCCTTGTGCAAGAGACTATGGCATGACAAGAACCTCTAGTAGATGAAGAAACTAACAAGCAAAACATGATCAACTACCTGAGTGCCATAGGTCTCTACTGGGCAGATGCACTTCTTCCCTTGCCCTTTGAGTATATTGAGTTTGAGTACCTCAAACAACTTGAACTTCAAATACTCAAAGAGTAGAAGGTTACAAAGAGGAGAATAAGGGAAGAAGCAGCCAAAGCAAGAGCCATCATCCAAAAAAGTCAAAAGAAGTCTGCTGATAGGTAGATGATGATGAGCTTCTTAAAGCTGTATGGATTCTTTGGAAGGAGACTTAACACAATGTCTCTATCTATATTAGATGAGCACATAAGGGTGATCAAGTACAAGATTAAAAAATGAGAGTTCATTTATTTACACTTCCCACCAAGTCAAGCCCCTCAAGAAGTGGAGTTAAGGTTGAGCCATTTGAGACAACACAACATGGACCTCCTGCTGAATCTCAACAAGCTTCATCTTCTAATCCACAAAAAGGTCACGCTCCCTCTCCTTTGAATGTGTGAGGGAGGTAAATGATGTGCTCCAAATTAACATAAAAATCCTATCAAAAGCACATCAATTATTCCTTAATATCTTCCTTAAAATGATGAAAATGTACTTAAAAGTGTTAAATTGTGTTTTCAGGTGTTTAAAAGGGCAAGATGGACATAACCTGCACGTACGAGCCGACCAACTTTCGTAAGCATTGTACTAGCACGGGGCCGTGTCTTTTAGGCACGGGGCTGTGCTTAAACACTCCAGAAAGCCTATAATAGAAGCCTAAGCTCACCATTTTTGGCAAGCTTTGGGGGGAGAATTACTCTGCTGAATTCTCTCGGAATCAAGACTTCAAGGTCATTCGGAGGCTCGGGAGGTGCATACAACACTTGGAAGAAGCTTGGGATCACCTAAACATCATCCATTGTGGATTATCGGTTTGATGTTCCATTTCACCGATGATCACTTATCTATCTTCTTTGTTATCCGTTGTTATGTTAAAGCTCATCATGAGCTAAACTCTATTTATCATCCTAATCGGATGAAACTTATGTAATTTGTGATGAACTAATGGTGTGATAAGTATTTGTCAATGTTATGGTTGTCTTGGGAAAACTATTGATGGGTAGCATCTACATTTGAACGGGAAGTTATAACTTTATGGTTTGTGATTGTAATTGTCATACAAGGTTGAAAACAGTATGATTAACTTTCATTCGCAAACCGGTCTTCATAATAAATCCTGGCTATGAACTAGAATGGTTATTAGAAATATCACTTTACTTTCTGATCATTTGCGGGTTCCTTTTATTAGTTCGGAAACTTCAGTAATTGTTACGGTTTTCTAAAATTAATGGCATGTTAGGAAGGAACCTGATCAACTCTCTTTTTAACATTAAATTATGTTTTCAGAAATCGTATCTCAAATAGGACACAAAAGATTTACCTACATTACTAGGGCTTTGATCTGAGCAGTAAAATCAGCCTGATAGGATCAAGTCACTACGGCAGCAGGATAGTCGAGAAATCACGCGGCTCATCTTTATAAACATTAACATAATCACATCACCTCACCAATTCATCACAATTACATAAGAGGATTCTAATTAGGATGATAACTTTTATTCCCTGATTTTAAATCCTAACGCTTCAATTCTTATTTACTTTCTTTTTATTACTGTTTACTTTTAAACCCTAAAAAAATCTTTCCAATACAAAATATCACTTTTTTAAACAAAAAGCAAATCTGATAGTCAAATATCAAGTTTGTTGAGTAGGCTAGGTGTGACCACGGATTGATACTCGGTTCTAATCAACACTATATTACCACACGACAGGTACACTGCCTTTTGTGTGTGTGGTTTAGTATTAGTAACAACCAATTTAAACTGAATCTGTGCAACAAATCTTTATCAAATATATATACTATCCGCAGACCATCAAGTTTTTGGCGCCGTTGCCGGGGACACACGACAGTTTGAAAGACAAACTAAATTTTTGACTATCTTGCATATAACCTGTTAATATATTTTTGTTTAACTTCATTTTTATTCGTAGGTAGTTTGCCTTAGTTAGTTTAGCTATTTTTGCCTGATTCATTTTAAGCCTTAGTTAGTTTATGCTTCCTTAAGTTAGTGTATGTCTGACTCGTCTAGTTCTGAACTTGTTCCGCCTCTTCCGGAACCCGAACGACTTTTCCATCAAAGATTGCGCAAAAGATCACAACAAGAAGAACCAGACATTGAAGAAGACATTTTGGAAGATACACCATCCGAAGAAGACATGGCTAACCAAGACGAGGAAATGAAGATGACACACTATGCCACACCGTCAATAGATGGTATGAGTCTAGTGTTATCCAACCAGCAATAGCGGCCAACAATTTCGAGATTAAGTCTAGTATTATCCAACTAGTGGAAAACTCTGTTCAGTTCCATGGGTTACAAGACGAAGACCCTAATGCTCACATCTCACGATCCTTCGTATCTGTGCGACCTTCAAAATCAATAACTGTTCAGACGACGCCATTCGACTAAGACTTTTTCCATTTTCACTTCGAGGCTGAGCCATTGATTGGCTTGATTCACTCCGCCTGGTTCCATCACCACATGGTGGGAATGGCTGAACAATCCTTTTGAAATACTTTCCACCCGATCGTACTGCAAAACTAAGAAGCAGCATCACAAGTTTCCATCAAGACGATGATGAATCATTACACGCAGCATGGGAGAGATATAAAGGTCTCTTTCGGAGATGCCCGCATCACGGACTTGATCTGTGGCTGCAGTGTCAAACCTTTTACGATGCGATTAGCGAAGCCCACAAGCATGCAGTAGACCAAAGTGCGGGAGGAGATTTTGGAAGTGTCACGCCAACAGAAGCATATCAAACCTTAGAAAGAGCAGCTAAGAAGAGCTTTGCTTACAATCCTGTAAGACCAAACCCAGTTCTAAAGGTATTCATCAAGTAGACTCTGAAACCCTAATTGCAGCCCAATTAGAAGCTCTAACCAAAAAATTTGAACAATTGCAAAGGGAGCTAAAGAAAACTCCAACACGATGCAACACATGTGGAAATTCACACAAGACCACGAGTGCCCACAAGGCGTTATGATGGTTGAAGATGTTGACTACGTAGGAGGCCCAAACAACTCATACAATTCAAATTGGAGAAACAACTCGAATTACAGAGCTGCTGGCAGTAACCAACAATCGTCTGGATTCAACCAAGGCCACCTTACCAACAACAAGCCACCATACTAAGGTCCAGCAGTAGTAACCAAGACCATGGAACATCATCAATGGAAGACTTATTATAGCAATTATTGTAACCACACAAGCCACAGATGAGTACATCCGAAATCTGATCGAAGAAATGAGGAGAGGTTCCAAAGAAACGAAGCTAACATCAAAAGCCAAAGCATCATTACAGACCATAGAGCACCAAGTAGGTCAAATAGCACAACAACTCTCTGAAAGACCTCAAGGAGCTTTGCCTAGCAACACTGTGACAAACCCTAATGCTCAAGTCAAAGCCATCACCACCAGGAGTGGCAAAACTACTCAAGGTGATGCACCTGCATTACAACCCATCCTTGAAGAAGTAGAAATTGAAACTCCAAGTAATGAGAGTGATAAGCAAAAGCAACCCGTGTTATTGAAGAACCAGCAAGAAATACGTTCCACCACCACCTTATGTTCCACCACCTCCATATCCAGGTGTTTGAGACAACAAAGATGGAGGCACAATATGGCAAATTCCTTGGTTGTTCAAGAAACCACATCAATCTGCCTTGGTGGAGGCCTTAGCATAAATGCCAAACTACGCTAAGTTTCTAAAAGGTGTCTTGTCAAACAAAAAGAAGCTGGAAGAGTTATCACATGTAGTTTTGAATGAGGAATGCTCTACAGTTCTTCAAAACAAACTACCTCAAAAGATGACTGATCCAGGAAGTATCACCATACCTTGCCTAATAGGAATCTTTCTTCTGTCAGTAATGCATTAGCTGATTTAGGTGCTAGCATTAACCTTATGCCTTATGCGGTTTTTGAAAAGTTAAACTTAGGTGAGCCTAGACCTACCCGTATGAGCATCCAGTTAGCTGACCGTCTGTCAAATATCCGAGGGGCATCGTTGAAAATCTCTTAGTTAAAATTGACAAATTCGTATTTCCGTTGATTTTGTGATCCTAGACATGGATGAGGACAAAAATGTTCCTCTTATCCTAGGTCGACCTTTCTTAGCGACTGCTCGAGCCCTCATTGATGTTTGTACAGGAAAAATCACGCTTAGAGTAGACGAGGAGGAAGTTACTTTCAATATAGGCCATCCATGAAACACCCTCAACATCATGATGACTCACTTTATTACGTTGATGCTTGCGATTCAATCATAAGTTGTCATTTGAAGGAAGCCCTTCAAAATGAAGCTTGTAATACTAAATTAATAGAAGTCACAATCACCGAACCCATCTGTGAAAACCAACTCATTCCAGAACTTGAAGTTGACGAAACATCATTTCATCAAGAAGCGTTTGAGATCATTGAGCAAGACTTAGAACCAAAAGCCAAACCTACTATCGAAGACCCTCCAGTCTTAGAGCTCAAAGAGCTTCCATCTCATCTCGAATACGCTTTTCTTGAAAACACATCTCAACTTCCTGTCATAATCTCATCCACCTTATCAATTGATGAGAAGAACAAGTTGCTCAATGTGCTTAAGGCACACAAACGAGCAATTGCATGGAAAATCATGGACATCAAGGGAATCAATCCATCCTTTTGCACTCATAAAATATTGATGGAGGAGAACTACAAATCCATCATTCAACCTCAAAGACTTTTAAACTTGAGCATGCAAGAGGTGGTGAAGAAAGAAGTAATCAAACTGCTAGATGCCGGTTTGATTTACCCTATTTCTGATTCGCCTTGGGTCAGTCCCGTCCAAGTTGTTCCAAAGAAAGGAGGAATGACTGTTGTAACTAACGAGAAGAATGAGCTTATTCCCACTCGTACGGTTACAGGATGGAGAGTTTGCATAGACTATCGCAACTCAATGACACCACAAGGAAAGATCACTTCCCTCTTCCTTTCATCGACCAATGCTTGAGAGATTGTCTGGAAAAATGTTCTATTGTTTTGTGGATGGTTTCTCAGGTTATTTTCAAATTCCTATTGCTCCCGAAGATCAAGAAAAGACAACATTCACCTGTCCATATGACACATTTGCTTATCGGCGAATGCCCTTTGGCTTGTGTAATGCTCCGGCTACATTTCGAAGATGCATGGTAGCAATTTTTCATGACATGATTGAACACTCAATGGAAGTTTTCATGGATGATTTCTCCATCTTTGGAAACTCATTTGAGCAATGTCTTGAAAACCTAAAAGATGCTGGTTAGATGTGAAGACTCCAACCTTGTTTTAAATTGGGAAAAGTGCCACTTCATGGTTACGGAAGGAATAGTGTTAGGACACAAAATCTCTCGAGCGGGGCTTGAAGTCGATCAAGCCAAATCGACACTATTCTAAACTTCCGCATCCCACAACCGTGAAAGACATCAGAAGTTTCCTAGGACATACAGGATTCTACCGTCGTTTCATTAAAGATTTCTCAAAAATCGCTCCACCATGACTCAACTCCTGGAGAAAGACGTGAAATTCGTTTTCTGATGAATGCATTAGTGCATTCAAATTGCTTAAGGAAAGATTGGTAACTGCTCCAATCATGGTTTCCCCAGATTGGACATTACCATTTGAGCTCATGTGCGATGCACGCGATTTCGCGGTGGAGCTGTATTAGGACAGAGGAAAGGCAAGCAATTTCACCCAATTCATTATGCGAGCAAAACCCTAAACAATGCACAAGAAAACTACACTACCACACAAAAAGAACTTCTTGCGGTAGTTTTCGCGTTTGATAAATTCCGCTCGTATCTCATCCTTTCAAAAAACAATTGTTTACACCGATCATGCTGCCCTTCGTTATTTGTTCAACAAACAAGATGCAAAGCCGGGATTGATCTGTTGGATTCTTCTACTTCAAAATTTGATATCGAAATTCGTGATAAGAAAGGAGCGGAAAATCTAGCGGCTTATCAACTCTCGCGTCTTGAGGATTCAAGTCCTTCACGAACTGAGGAAGCCAAAATAAACGACAATTTTCCTCATGAATTTCTTATGCACATTCAATCCTCAATCGATGAACACCCTTGGTTCGCCGATTTTGCGAATTACTTAGCAAGCGGAATCCTTCTCAAAGGAATGACTTATCAGCAAAAGAAGAAGTTCTTTACTGATATCAAATATTACTATTGGGAGGATCCGTATCTATTCAGAATCGGTGCAGACCAACTCATTCGAAGATGCGTATACGAAAGTGAAGCAGAACAAATTCTAAGGCACTATCATGAAGGAGCCATAGGAGGACACCATGGAGCAACCTTAACAGCCAAGAAAATATTCGACTCTGGATTCTACTGGCCCACAATCTTTAAAGATGCTCATAACATGGTACGCCCCTGTGATGCATGTCAAAGAGCAACCAATATCTCGACACGGGATGAGATGCCTCAAAAACCAGTTCAAGTATGCGAGATATTTGGTATATGGGGTATTGATTTTATGGGGCCATTCTCGGTGTCATTTGGCAATCGTTACATCTTGGTAGCAGTTGATTACGTCTCAAAATGGGCTGAAGCTCAAGCCCTACCTACTAATGATGCCAGGAACGTTGTCAAATTCCTTAAGAAACTATTTTCTCATTTTGGTACCCCCAAATCTCTAATTAGTGATCGAAGAACTCATTTCTGTAACAATCAGCTTGAAAGAGCAATGGCACGTTATGGAGTTCACCATCGCTTTACAACTGCTTACCATCCCCAAGCAAATGGGCAAGCCGAAGTCACTAACCGAGGTATCAAATGAATCCTTGAGAAAACTGTAGGTCAAAATCATAAGAACTGGTCTATCAAGTTAGATGATGCATTATGGGCTTTTCGAACAGCCTATAAGACTCCCATCGGCACAACACTGTTTAAACTAGTTTATGGGAAGTCGTGTCATCTACCTGTAGAACTAGAGCATAAGGCCTTTTGGGCACTTAAAGCAGCGTACCTAGACCAAGACCTTGCAGGAAAGAATCGATTCCTACAAATTCACGAATTGGAGGAATTGAGGGAACAAGCGTACGAAAACGCTAGGGTTTACAAAGAAAAGACAAGGAAATTCCATGACGCTCGATTAAAGAGCACAAAACAATTTCATGTGGGAGAACGTGTCTTACTGTATAACTCTCATTTACGATTATTTCCCGGAAAACTGAAATCACGTTGGTCTGGACCTTATATGATCAAAAACGTGTTTCTGAATGGTGCCATTGAAATTTACAACCATGCAGGTTTAAGTTTCAAAGTAAATGGTCATCGTTTGAAACCGTATAATGATGGACCAACCAAGATCTCTTCAGAGGAGTTAAACCTCCACCCCAACGAAAACTAAGTGTGGGGAAGGGTCATGCCGAAGACCCGAAACTTAAACGCGGCACCTGTACATACGTTTTTTTTCATTTTTTAGAAAATTTTTAGGACTTCACAAGCATAAGCACGGGGCCATGCCCCATCAAGCACGCCCCCGTGTCTCTAAGAAATTCTTTCCACGATCTCCGCTGACGACTCTGGAACGTTGCAGGTCGAATTTAAGACGAATTCTGACAAGCACGGGGCCGTGCCTAGCCAAGCACGCCCCCGTGTTCACTTTCCACGACCTGTGTATAAATACCACACTTGTTCCATTCTTTCATCACACCCATTCCTGCTTAAAAACGTCTGAAAAAATGAAAGAATCAAGTCACGGAAGCTCAAACTGGAATCCTGCAAAGAAACCGCGTTCTGAAACACGAGAACCTACAACTCAAGAGTATTTCTTCAAGATGCATGAACTAATCAAGCAACTGACTGAAATGAACCTCGTTGCTTCCCAACGCTTAGCTGAACTAATCCAAAAAGTCAGCAGAGCGATGCGAGGAACTCATTTCCATTAACCAGCAGCTCGCGGAATTGAGCAACCGCACTTCTCACTACCCCATGCCAAACCTCCCACATGAAATGTGTGGAGGTTTCTTTTAAAAACATTCCGTCATGTGTTAAGTGCGTTGTTACGCGTTAAAGAGTCTAGTTTTGTTGTTTCAGATTCTCGGCTTTAAACGTATCGTAAACTGTAGGATTCTAGGGAATGTAATTTTCAATTTGGCTTGTGTTATTTAACTATAAGACTATTTTCATATCTTTTCTGATGATTTGGAAGTGATAAAACTTAACCCTGAAAATTACACAATGCGCGAAACTGAAAAAACGGAACAACAAAAGACTGAAACCGAACTTTTTACATGAACACGCCCCCGTGTTCTAAGGGGCACGCCCCCGTGTTCGACAAGAATTGACACCACCTGCCAATTTTCAGCCTTTTGTCCTTTTCCATTCAATGTTGCATGATAAAAACCGAGCTAATGTGCCTGCAAAGTAGTATCCACTTTCAATTCTATCTTCTTTTCCATTTTTCTTTCATTTTTTAAGTGTTCTTGCAAGAGTATTTAGCCAAGAGGTTAGCATACTAATTTCTTTGATTATGAAAGTCATTTACATGTAGTTAGGTGATTAGGTCTCTAAACAACTGAAATCCTAGCAATTATGTGTAAACACTTGTTCTTAAACGTGTTATGGAATGTTGAATGCTTTTAATCTACTTGTTCATGTTTATTCTTGTAGTAGATTAGTGTTAGTTAGTGTGTTTAGTTAAATATTAGTATGATTAGTTCATTAGTTAGTGTTTCTTTTATATTAACATGACTATCTTCATTACTCGTGGTGAAACCTTTGTTAATCATGTTCAAGTTACAAGAATTCTCAAGTGATGTAAAACAATATATATTTTTAGTATCTTGAATTATTAGCAAATGATTAAAATGTTCAACGTATGATCTTTGATTTTTGAAGCAAGAAAATGTTAAACCCATGCTTAATCAACGATTACAAACAAAACCACGATTGCTCGAGTCAAGATTTCATGCCCCCAAACATGTTAACCGCACCCCCACGTTGTATAAAGCACACCCCCATGTAAAAAAAAATTTCTTGGATGATAAATTCTTAACTATTTTTGAACATGAATTGAATCATTATGGTGTTATGTCTTGAAAAACATATGATTTTCACTAACATCATGAGACTGCTTAAGAAATTTGTTTTGTATAGATTAATTTATTTTTAAATTTCAGGATCATGGAGCATCCCTACTTACATTTTGGAGGGAGTTGCGAGAGCGGGTGTCATGATAGACTTCAAAGATTGCTACAGAGGGTTGGAAGATCCCACGTACAAGCAGATGAAGAAACACTAGCGGCAGTCGGGCAGCTAGATAGATACAATAATTTATTAAGTGTCCAGTGGAAACGTCTATATTCACAAAATAGACCTTCCGTTTATCAACTGACTCTTGAATTTTTAGCATCTTTTAAATTAGCATGAAAGACTCTCATCCTTGGGATGAAAATGCAGTTTCATTCAAACTAGCTGGGAATTCGCATAAGACATCCATTGCCTTGTTCGGTGTCTATCTTGGAATATACACGGAACAAGAAATGGAGGAGGAGGCTATATCTGGAATGCCGGCGTATCATACCTTCCGGAGGAGGAAAGTAGAGACACGGAAAGTGGTGCAATGAGGAAAGCATTTTGGGAGTGGATTGGAACCGGAGGGTTCAACTCGAGCAAAACAAAAAGCAGTCAGATACGAGACCCGCTGCTGCGATACATTCATCGGTTACTCAGCCATTCCATAACAGCTCGTGGTCAAAGCGAGGGAGTTGTTAATTTGAGGGACTTGTTTATTTTATATTGTATGGTTAATCAGTTTCCATATAATATTGGGTATTTGTTTTGTAATCTTTTTTCCAGGAACGCGATTGCAGGTGCTCCAACACCCATGTTTGGAGGAAGCTGGATTTTGAACCTGTATGAAAGCTATGGTTATAACACTGAAGGAACCGAAGGAGTGATGCCAGGACTGTTGGACTTGAGCATCTGTACAAGTATGTACATGGTGACAAGTTTACCAAATGGGCAGCCGAGATTCATGGATAAGAAGGGACAAATCTGGGATCCGGCGGATCCCGAAGAAATTATCATGGACCTCGACATGCCGATACAGCCGGAAGGAGCCAGAGCTGGATCTTCAAGTTCACGAACAAGGGAATTTCAACCATGTTAGACCTTTATGAGTCAATCCAAACCACCGAAACCCATGCAAGGTGATCATTGAATATGCCCAACGAGCCTTTAATCGAGTCGAAAATCTGAATTCCCGAGTCGATGACTTGAGCAGAGATGTCACGTACATCAGAAACCGAATGTACCACAAATGGGGGGATATCCCACCATAAAGCCCTAGAAAAGCGTATCATTTTCGGGGCCCCGACACAGTTGTTTTGTGCCAATCTATCTTTAATTTATGTCGTTTTGTTTTTATTCTGTGTGCTTAGGATTTCAATGCTTTCAATAAATTGGTGACATTTCAGGTGATATTGAGGATTTTAACAACGCGAGGGCAACCAAACACAAGTGAAAACTTAATCATTTGTAGGGGAGTTATTTCGTTACCCTTCTCGATCATGAATACTTTAATCACATTAAGGACAATGTGAATTTTAAGTGTGGGGATGTGAGTAATGCATTTGACTTTGCTAAAGAAGTCCAAATTAAAATTTTTAAGAAAAGATCACTTATCAAATAATTTTGTGACAAGAAACCAAAAATTTAATATAATTTTTGATAAAACAAATTATAAATATACGTTTTCGGGAAATAATAAGTAAATCCATGACGTCCAAATAAAAATTGAAAATGTTTTTTGTGATATCCTTAAAAGCAATAATCTAGTAAAATATTTAATCATGTAAAATGAAACACTTTTACCCAATTCCATCCGTATGTGAGTTTATTTTTGGGCTTTAAACAAGCTTTTGCAAGTTGCAATTCTACTTTCATTCTGGAATTAATTGAGGGTGCCATATGATACGTGTGATTAGAACTTGTTTTGGGTATACATTTCAAGACCTTAATTAGTATTTGTTGCATAAAAATGAGTTAGGCATTAGGAAACCTTAACCATTCAAGCCCCAACCATTGTCTTTAATTTTCCTTACCCGAACGTCAACCCTAGTTAGCCCCGTTTTTAGGATCTCAGCATCTAGTTTGATCAATTAGATTGGATTTGCAGCGGAATGAGCCCACGAATTAACAAATTTAAACAAGAACACACGAAATTTATCAATGAAACAGTGTTTGTTATAGAGAGAGAATTTCTGCTAAAAGGAATATATTCATTCAATACACGCTTCGGCTGGCTTTTTTGCGCACCGTTACATTAGGTCATCTTTCCTTTTATAAGGGAAGCTGACATCAGCTGATGTCACTTGACAGTGACATCTAACTGTTATTAACTACTGAAAGTTAACACAACTACTGAAGATGTCAAACAGCTGACATCTTCTTACAAAAATACCAAGTGTTAACTATCACTACAACTACTAAAAAGAAACTACTGAAACAACAACGACTGAAGAACATGCTCTTCAGTCGTTTTACAAGTACTAAAATAGAAAAGAAAACTACTAAAAGGAAACCATCACAACAACTGAAGAATGCTTCTTCAGCAGTTGTGACAAACTCTGAAGGCTTTAGTACTTGGACTTCTTGAACTTTAGCTGTTGTCATCAGCTGATGTCTTCAGATGTTGTCTTCAGTCTTTGTACTTCAGCTGTTGCTCTTCAGTACTTTAGTCTTTAGCTGTTGATCTTCAGACTTTGGTCTTCAGCTGTTGAAGTCTTCAGTACTTTAGTCTTCAGCTGTTGATCTTCAGACTTTGTACTTCAGCTGTTGATCTTCAGTACTTTAGTCTTCAGCTGTTGATCCTCAGTACTTTAGTCTTCAGCTGTTGATCTTCAGACTTTGGTCTTCAGCTATTGAAGTCTTCAGTACTTTAGTCTTCAGCTGTTGAAGTCTTCAGTACTTTAGTCTTCAGCTGTTGATCTTCAGACTTTGTCAAACAACTGATCAAGTCTTCAGCAGTTGTTGTGATGTCTTGTGGGACTTAAAGGTTTTTCTGATCTGGCTCATTGGTTCTTTTGGTCCAACAAACTCCCCCTGAACCAATGCAGCCAAAACCTTTAAGCTTATTGAAGATGTCCCACTTATTATGGCAGAAAGATTGGTCTTTTGTCTTCTAGATCAGCTCAGAAGTGACCCTTGTAAGCACAGGCCTGGGAAGAAGTCTCAATGATCTGTTTGACAAAGGATGGATGGGAACTCTGTCTTGGGGAACTGGACACAGAGCTGCTACCCCATCCATGAGATCTACTTCCAACTATGAGTCTGTAAGACTCTCTTGTATAGGCCTCAAGGAAGGTTACTTGTTCCTCCATGGTAAGCTCTTATGCTTCTCCTTCAAAGAGTGACTCTGGCCCATAATACTCAGAGAGGTATTTGACCTGCTTCCCATTTTTTAGTTCCACAGTTTTTATGACTCTATATGCGAATTCATCTGGGTGAATACTTTCTAAGAACAACTGGAGCTCATTCTTTCTAACTTCCTCAAGCCTCCTATACACTAACCCTTTTGCACCACATTGTTCTCCACATCTTTTGTGGGGTCAGTTTAGCTTTATAGGCTTTCTTGAAGTCATCTAGGATCTCCCAAGGTGATACTACAAAGGCCAGTGAGATCACTTCATCTACAATTCTTTACTTGGCCAATGTATCTCTGCGGAATATTTTTCTTTTGAATCCTATGAGACACCCTGGGATCAGGCCAAATCCTCACTCTCTCTTTTTGATATTGAAAGGTATGTCTGAGAGTGTATAATCTCTGAGCATGTTTCTTCATATTGATGATTGAAGATGTGGCAGCGTATGCTTTGTCGACTCTTCTCAACAGTTCCTCGTCATGTTGTTTGTGAAACTCTTCTTCTTCTAACTTCACTTTCACAATTTGCCTTTGAGATTCAGGATTAATTGTTGGAGGGTGACTTATGGCCTTAGGCAACTGTATAACAGCTGAGATTGGCAGCCTATCTTCATCTTCATCATTATCTTCTTCTTCCTCTTCTAGCCTCAGTACCCTTCTCTTCCTCTTCTGGGGTACATCATCGGCTATTGGTTTTGTGGGTAAGGGAATTGATTTAGTGGGTTGTGGTTGTGGTGGTTTTGGTGTGGGAATTTTGACAGGCTGTTCTAGCATTTTGGATGTAAGTGAGGCTTTAGATTGTTTGACCAGTTCAGTCCTGCTCCCAGCACCAGCTTCATTCAAGGCTTCAATGACCAGCCCTTTGGCATATACTTCAGACGAACAGATCTTGGTGGTTATTGCCAAGATGTTGCCCTGGACCATGACTTGATTTCAATCAATGATCTTCCAAGATACTTAGCTATGAACCTGATCATGATTCTAGCCTTTCCCTTTCCAACACACTGTAACTTGCCCATCTTGCTTGGATTTCTTCAATCTCCAATCTTCTAATTTCTGAGTCAAGTTTTTCAGTGTCATGACCTTGCCTAAACAGCTGATCAATGATGTTATCCATTCATCGGCTGTGTTGGGCATCAGCCTCCTTCACCATTTCCTCCAACCCCTTCTCCTTCTTTCCATTCTTCCTTTTCTTGTATGTGACATGAAAGTCTTTAGTACTTTCAGTCACTTTCTCCATTTCAGCTTCCTTCTCCTTCTCCTTCTCAGTCTCTACACCTAACTCCTTCTCATTTTCCACCTCTATCTCTTTTTCTTTCTCTTTCCATCTTCAATCTCTTTCATTTTGCTTTCACTGACTGAATCTCCCCTTTTTGGTTGCATTGGTTGCAAGGGTTTGATTGTCAAAAAGCCTTTTGCTCACAACTTCCTCTATCAAGGGTTGGATAACTGAGGGAAGCCTCTCATCAAGGGTTTTAATCACTATATAAGTGATAATTGGTGTGATGAGAGGTAAGGAATTTTGAAGGATAGCAGCTATTTGCTCAGGGGGGTTCTGTCCTGAGAGATAGTGCCAGAAGTAGAGGCAGGTGGCTGAGTGTTTTGGAGTGGCTCTGTGTATAAGAGACCTTCAGAGGAAGGTGCCATCTGTTGGTGTATTGGGGTAGATGGACTTAGATCCTGAGACATTTTGGCAATCAGCTCGTTGAGTCTGGTTACCTCATTCTCTAGGATGGTATTTTAGGCTAAAACATCATAGAAGAAGCCCAGGTCATCATCAGTGTTTGCTGAATCACCTGACCTCCTGATAGAATCAGGATGTACATGCTCTGAGTGTAGATCAGTATCAGCATGTGCCCCTTGTTCTTGGTACTATGGACTTCCTGCCTTAGGACTATGTCCTTCATTGGCAGTTGCCTCTGGTGAGGTCTTATGGATGGTACCAACTTCATCCTAATCATATGCTGAAGCAGGAGAAGTGGCAGCCTCACCAGATGTTCTAATCTCCGTTTTACACTTGGAGATGGAACAGTGTAACCCCTGTGCTGTGGGTTATCAGAAGCATTTTGATCCTCCCCCTAATGGTTAAGGTATTCCAGTATTAATTGGTTTCTGGGGAGGGGGTGAGGAATGCAACTGACTCAACACTTTAGCAACAATTAGTGTGGGCTTTGAGGGGCGGTTGCATGTGGGGATTGGTCCAAAGCAGATTGCACCCGGGGTGAGTGGTGCGCTTCAATGGTAACCCTCTCAATTGAGATAGGCTCCAGTATTGTGGGATCCCCATTATGGTTGCAACAGGATCCTGTTGAGAGGATACCTGTGCGGCTTTAGCAGGTTGAGTCATGGACATAACTGGGGGGTTATAACCAGTATGTATTCCTGTGTTTGTGGTACAGGGGCATCCTCAGGGGACTCATCTCCCTGAGCAGCCTTTTTGGGTTTATGGGATTTGGGTTTGGTGGGGACTTTAGATCTGGAGGTGGTGGCTGTGGGTTCCAACTGCGTGGGTTTTCGCAACTTGGCAGCCTATTTGAGTGACTGGTCTGAGTTGTGCCTGGAGTATACCTCAGGCAATACAGCCATGGCAGGGACTCCAAGGCCAACAAGTCCCTTAGCTTTCAGCTGGTTCTTTATAATGGCCATTATGAACCGTGGATATAATATCCATCGGTTAGCAATAGGTTTTAAGGCCATATCCTTAAGTTCATGAAATATTATTGCAGAAAAATTTAAGTTTTGTTGCTCAAGGATAGAGAAGAATACCTGCTGCCACCTGGTTGACATTTGATCCCAAGAAGAAGTCTTAGGGGCTAGGCAGACATTCACCATATGAAAAATAAGGCGTTCCGCGTCATGGAAATGCTTCTTTAGGATGGTAGAAGCGCTGAGGTTACCATGGTATCCATGGTGGGCAAAGGATAGATCAGTGGTGCCCTTTGAATATCCAGCGGGGAAGGTGGCATCATCCAGTTGCAGGGTTTGGCGAAGGATTGCCGGAGTGATGACCACCTTACGGTAGTTGACGAACGACTGGAGAGACTCGGTGTCATTCTCCCCAGTGGTAAGGGTGACGTTCGTCCAGAACTAATTTAGGGATTCGGCATAAATGGTAGGATTGATAAGGAAGGCCGTTTTGTATGGAGAATGGACCATTAGATCAATGGCAGTATCAAACTGCATGCAGAAGGGTGATTTGGTAAGGTAGGCAACACAGTTGTGTCTTGGTTTAAGCTGCATGGTTGCTATTAATGTGAGAGAAGGTTCGGTGTTTTTAAATGTTAGGTTTGAGATAATGAAGCTCTGTAGGATTAGGTATTTATAGGGTATGGGTTATAAAACAACTGAAGGGTTTGGTATTAATCATCAGTAGTTTTAAACGACTGATGACATGGTATTAACCTTCAGGGGTTGAAACAACTGAAGTCTTGGTTTTAGGCATCAGCAGTTATAAAACTACTGAAAACCATGGTTTGGCTTCAGATGTTGGAAATAGCTGAGGACTTGGTGTTAGTCATCAGTAGTTGTGAAACTACTGAAGACATGGTTTTGTCATCAGTTGTTGTAAACGACTGAAGACTTGGTGTTAGTCATCAGTAGTTGTGAAACTACTGAAGACATGGTTTTGCTTCAGTTGTTTAAGATGAAATAGCAGTTGTAAACGACTGAAGAGAAAATTCCCATCAGTAGTTTTCGTCAATTCTTTGCTTTTCAGCTGTTTCATACTGTCCTCAACACTTACTCATCAGACTTTTTAGCTGTTTTCAGTATTTCATAGGACATCAGTACTTATCTGTTTTTACTGACATCAGTAGTTATAACTGCATCAGTTTCTTTTAACAAAATCAGTACATATTTGTGACATGTTTACTAATGATCATCAGTACTTCTTTACTGAGATCATCAGTAGTTGTCACTTATTCTAGCTGCAGCATACCAAGCCTTAACACTAGGTTTGGAAAGTTGAACTATCCAAAGGCTTAGTAAAAATGTCTGCAAGCTCATCAGCACTAGGCATAAACTTTGGATCAATCAGACCTTTTTCAAAACAGTCCCTAATAAAATGGTGTCTGATCATAATATGTTTGGTCCTAGAATGCTAGACAGGATTCTTGACAATGCAAAGAGCTGAAGCACTATCCATTCATAATGGAGTCTTAGTCTCTGTAATGCCATAATCCAAAAGTTGGTTCTGAAGCTAGAGTACCTGAGATGTACAACATGCAGCAGTAATGTACTATGCTTCAGCAGTGGATGTAGCAATAGATGTTTGTTTCTTACTCTGCCAAGAAATCAAACAGTTGCCTAGGAATTGACATCCACCAGAAGTTGACTTTCTGGTTAACTTACACCCTGCATAGTCACTATCAGAAAAAGTAACTAATTTGCAAGAGTGTCCAGTGGAATACCATAAACCTAGAGATTGTGTACCTTGCAGATATCTAAAGATCCTCTTGACTGCAATCAAATGAGACTCTTTAGGAGCAGCCTGAAATCTAACACAAACACAAGTTGCAAATATGATATCTGGTCTAGAAGCTGTTAAGTACATCAAGGACCCAATCATATATCTGTAAAGTGTTTCATCAACAGCTTTACCTTTCTGATCTGCATCCAGTTGAGTGGTGTGGCACATGGGAGTAGAACAGGGCTTACAGTTTTGTAAATCAAACTTATTCAAAAGATCTTTTGTATATTTGGACTGATGAATGAAAGTCCCATCAGCTTTTTGTTTGATTTGCAATCCTAGAAAGAACTGTATTCGCCCATTGCACTCATTTCAAACTTCTTTTGCATTAAATTGGTTAAATCATCACACAACTAGGGATCAGAGGATGCAAAAATAATATCATCAACATAAATTTGAACAAGTAGCTTATGTGATCCACCTTCTTAATGAACAAAGTTTTATCTATGGAGCCTCTAGTGAAATTATTTGAAGAAGAAAATTTGATAATGTCTCATACCAGGCTCTAGGAGCTTGTTTCAACCCATAAAGAGCCTTATCAAGCTTGTATACCCAATCTGGATGTTTATTATCCTCAAAACCTCGTGGTTGACACACATAAACCTCTTCTTTTATTTTACCATATAAAAATGCACTTTTAACATCCATTTAAAAAACATTAAGATTGTGGAATACAGCATAGGCTAAGAACAATCTAATTGCCTCCAATCTGGCTATAGGAGCAAAGGTTTCATCATAATCAATACCTTCTTCCTATGCAAACCCTGAAAAACTAGTCTGGCCTTGTTCTTAACAATAAGCCCATTTTCATCTGTTTTATTCCTAAACACCCATTTACTGCCTATTGCACACTTACCTCGGGGTAGAAGAACCAGTTCCCACACTTGCTGCTTGTTGAACTGAAGTAGCTCAAGCTGCATGGCTTCAACCCATCCATTGTCCCTTAAAGCAATGTGATAGTTCTTTGGCTCTTGCTGACTAATGAAAAGAGCATAGAAGCAGAAATTGGACAATTGACTTCTTGTTGAAACTCCAGCATTGATATCACCAATGATTTGAGACATTGGGTGATTCTTCAGCTCTTGATAAACAATGAGATCTGTGGAAGTGTTTGTAGGACCTTCAGCAGCAGCAGATGGTGATGCAGACTCTTGAAACCAAGAATGAGATGGCAAATCAAAAGATGTAGAGGAATCAGAGATCTCATCAGCATTTGTTGTGGAAGGAACTGCTGAAGCTACAGGAACATCAAGTTTAGTGGACTCAGGAAGTTGATCACTAAACTTGAATAGGTGAGTATTGATATTATCATCATCATCAATACCACCAGGTGGAGAACTGTTGACAGGAGCAACAGCTGAAGCCTGATAAGGAACATATTGCAGTATGTCCAAATCAAATAACTCCACAGGGTTTTGTGGAATCTTGTCCTTTGGAGATTCATTAAACTTCACATGCAGAGTCTCTTCAACTATCTTTGTTCTGCAGTTGAAGACTCTGTATGCCTTGCAAGTAGATGAATAACCAACAAAATACCCTGCATCCACCTTAGGATCAAATTTGTGGAGTTGATCCTTTGTGTTGAGAATGAAACAAGGACACCCAAGGCTCTGAAAAATGAAATTAGAGGAGCCAAATGATGTAGAACTTCATATGGAGTCTTCATCAACCTCTGATTAACTAAGGCTCTATTCTGCACATAGCAAGCTGTGTTAACAGCTTCAGCCCAAAAGGTCAGTGGCAAACCAGAGTTAGCCAACATGGACCTTGCAGCTTCAATTAGGGTCCTGTTCTTTCTCTCTACTACTCCATTTTGTTCTGGAGTCCTTGAAATGCTAAACTGCCTCTTGATTCCCTTTGAGAGATAAAAATCATCAAATGTATGGTTTCTGAATTCTGTTCCATTATCACTTCTGATACAGTTGACAGATAGGGAATACTGCTTCTCAACATACAACACAAAGTTTATAATCGTCTGAGTAGCCTCATCCTTTGAATGCAGGAAGAAAGTCCATACAAATCTGGAGTAATCATCCACAATTACCAAACAGTATTTCTTCTTTGCCATACTCATTACTCTCGCATGACCAAATATATCCATGTGTAGTAATTGCAAGCAGGCAATGGACTTAGGTTCTTCAATAGGAGGGAATGAGACTTTGTGATGTTTTCCTTTCAAACAAGCAGTGCAGTTGTCTTCACATCTGAACTCCTTCATAGGCAATCCCCTTACTAAACCATGATGTATCAGCCGATTCAAGTTTTTAAGATTCACATGACCCAGCCTTCTATGCCTTAGAATAGATTCTTGAGGAGAAGCCTTGGAAAATAGGCAAGGATGGCCTTTGAGATCTATTTTCTTGGAAAGATCTAAGGCATACACTCTTCCTGTCCTGTTGGCCCTCAAGAGAGTGTGATCATCCAACACCTTATCAAACAAACTCAGAACTTTGGATGACAGAATCCTGCAGTTCTGACTGGTGAAAAGAGCAACATGGCCTTTATCACACATTTGACTGACACTCAAGAGATTGTACTTGAGATTCTCCACATGGTTAACATCATCAAACCTTATTTCCCCATTGGAGACAAAGCCTTTGCCAATGATGTAACCCTTAGCATCATTGCCAAAAGAAACAAACCCCTTCTTTCCTTGAGAGTAATCATGAAGAAGAGAGTTGTTCCCTGTCATATGCATAGATCCTCCACTGTCTACATACCAGATGCTATTGTGGCATGCTGAAGAACCCTGCAATCATAATAAATTGGTTAGTTTTTGAGACCCAAACCTTTTTGGTTTTGAGTCTGTTCACATCAATGATTAACCTACTCTGATACCATTTGTTAGGATCTCAGCATCTAGTTTGATCAATTAGATTGGATTTGCAGCGGAATGAGCCCACAAATTAACAAATTTAAACAAGAACACACGAAATTTATCAATGAAATAGTGTTCGTTATAGAGAGAGAATTTCTGCCAAAAGGAATATATTCATTCAATACACGCTTCGCTGGCTTTTTCACGCACCGTTACAATTAGGTCATCTTTCCTTTTATAAGGGAAGCTGACGTCAGCTGGTGTCACTTGACAGTGACATCTAACTGTTATTTAACTACTGAAAGTTAACACAACTACTGAAGATGTCAAACAACTGACATCTTCTTACAAAAATACCAAGTGTTAACTATCACTACAACTACTGAAAAGAAACTACTGAAACAACAATGACTGAAGAACATGCTCTTCAGTCGTTTTACAAGTACTGAAATAGAAAAGAAACTACTGAAAGGAAACCATCACAACAACTGAAGAATGCTTCTTAGCTGTTGTGACAAATTGTGAAGGCTTTAGTACTTGGACTTCTTGAACTTCAGCTATTGTCATCAGCTGATGTTGTTGGACCAAAAGAACCAATGAGCCAAGATCAGAAAACCTCTAAGTCCCATATGGTATCACAACAACTGCTGAAAACCTCATCAGTAGTTTGACAAGTGCTGAAGACTTCAACAGCTGAAGATCAAGTGCTGAAGACTGCATCAGCTGAAGAACTAAAGTGCTGAAGTACAACAGCTGAAGAACACAAGTACTGAAGCTGAACGACCAAAGTACTAAAGTACAACAGCTGAAGAGTTTACAAGTGCTGAAGATCAACAACTGATGTACAAAGTCTGAAGACAAAGACTGAAGACATCAGCTGATGACATCTATTGAAGTCATCAGTTGATGAAACACCTGAAGGTCAAAGTCTAAAGATCAAGTACTGAAGCCTCAGTAGTTTGTCACAACTGCTGAAGAGTACTTCTTCAGTAGTTGTGATATCAGTAGTTTTATATTTCTAGTTTCAGTAGTTTTATGTTTCAGTAGTTTTGTAAAACGACTGAAGAGCTTGTTCTTCAGTCGTTGTAGTTCAGTAGTTTCTAATCAGTAGTTTTATATTCTGTACTTAACACTGATATGTTCTTAGTAGTTGTCAACATTTCAGTAGTTGTTAAGATTTAGTTATTTTTGTAATTGATCTGCCAGTTGTCACTTTCCATGATAACAGCAGTGGTTGTTACACTCTATATAAGGAGTGGCAAACTATGGTAATAAGATGAATGATTTGATTAGAATTATTCCATATCTATAAACATTCCATGAATCAGAAATATATTCTCTCACTATAATCGTGTGTGCCTTAACGCATACAAGTATCGATCTCTTGCTACAATTTGTCTAATTCCTGTTCTTATTCGCTGCTTTGAACTCTAATACATCAAACTTGTGATCGATGATCCTATCAAATGGTATCAGAGCAGGTTAATCATTGATGATCTAATAATTGATCATTGAAACTGCTATTCAAGATCTAAGTTTGATTGAATTAGCTTTTGTTTTTGCAAGAAACGGTTATAGAGATTGAACTTTCTGTATTTCTGGTCATTCATCCTGAGATCTTTTCTTGGTTTTCATTGAGTTTGTTGTGGTCTGTGTAAAACTTTTAAAAGCTTGAATTAAATTGTTTTGAACTGAAAATGACTACTCCCTCCAATGATCCTCACAAACTGGTTCTCAACCAAGCCACCAATGTTGGTTAGGAATGAGTATAACATATGGCAACGACGAATGCTCCATCACCTGTCTGTTAACAGTGCAGGCTGTTGGACATAGTGGTACATGGTCCACACAAACCTATGGTGAATAACCCGGAAACCAATCAAATGGTTCCGAAGAGGAGGGAGCAATACTCAGATGAGGATAAGAAGTTGCTTGAAATTGATGCAAAAGCCCATGGAATTCTGGCCATGGCACTGCCCAATGAAATCTACTCTGGGCTAATGCATCGTGAAACTGCCCATGACCTCTGGAATGCCTTGAAAGAACAATTTGGAGGAACAGATGAGGTCTTGGCAAATAATAGAGAAATTCTTGCCCAACAATATGAGACATTCTCTCATAGAAAGGGTGAGACACTGACTCAACAATATGAGCGGTTCTCTTGTTTGATCTCTGAACTAAAAATGGTCAAACTTGAGTACACAAATATTCAGATGAATAACAGATTTCTCAGATCACTGCCTGAGAGATGGGACACATATACTATTGTCCTACGCTCCAGTGCAAGTTTGGACAAACTATCTCTCACCCAACTCCATGGGAAACTGCTCACGTTTGAGAGAGAGATAGAACAGAAGAGAAAGTTGTCTTCATCTGGAAAGCTCACTGAAGACTTTGTACCAGACAACACTGCCTTGGTCGGTCATGAGTCAGAATATGCTTCATCTGAATGCCAGTATGATGAGCATATTAATTTCTCTTCAAACACTTATGATTCTGCATTTGTGAGTGTTGATGGTCAGTTTACTGGGTGTAATAATGACAATTTATGCTTCATTATGGATGATCTCAAGGGGATTGCTGATGACGACTTAGAAGAGATGGATATTTGAGCCAAATGGCCTTGATAAATATCAGATCTCAGAAAGTCTACAAAAGAACTGGAAGAAAATTCCCAGGACTCTCTGGAAAAACCAAAGTTGGTTTTGACAAGAGCAAGTTGAGGTGTCACAAATGCCAAAGGCTTGGACACTTTGCAAGAGAGTGTAGATCAACTGGATCTAACTCCACTGCACCCTTTGTGACTTTTCCTGGCAATAGTCAACAACACAGAGGACAACATCCTGTCACTTCTAGTCATCATCCTCAACAACAATCTCCGGCATATTTTGTTCCTCAGGGTCAAATGCCATATCCGTACCCTTGTTATTACATGCCACAGTCAAATCAAGTTCAAGTTCCTATGGCACCACAACCTCATGCACTACCAGAACCTTAGCCATCCCAATCTCATCAACAAACTCAACCTCAACAACACAGCTTCTTCACCCCAGGAGTTGTTGACTGGAGCAGTTTACCAGATGACATGTCTGGTCATGAACAACTGTTCTCAGGTGCTGGTCAACATGGTGGTGATAGTCCTTTTGGGAATCTAGCTCTTATGGCTTTGGAGTCTGCTGATACTTCATTTTTTAATGCCTCTACACCTCAGGTATCACAGGTTTCCTCTGAGGCAAAAGCCAAATTATGTTCTGAACCATGCATAGCAGCATTTGCTTCCATTAGAGAACCAAATGTAGCTCTAATTAATAAGAACATTGAGCTAGAACAAATAATTTCCAAAAACAAGGCTGAGTTTGAGTCTGTGCTTAAAGATAAAAATGATGAGATTTATAAACTAAAATGCCAAATATTGATGATAAGGCTAGAGAAGAGGTACTTCTAGAGAAGTACAAAGATCTCAAAGAAACCCTTGCAGTTACCCAGGTAGAGTGTGATAGATGGGTACAATCATGCAAAGGTTTTGAAATGCTTCTTAGTAAGCAATCTGTTTCCAATGTGAAGTTTGGCATTGGTTACAATCACACTGCTCCACCTACAGATTTTACCCCAAGAGCAGAGGTAGAATCTGATGGTGAGAGTGATAACCAATCCATCACATCATGTGATCTACTTTCTGATACAGCACAATCAGAAGTAGCAGTCAGCATCAAGCCCTCTTTGAACTATCAGCTATGCTGATGGTTCAAATGCTGACACTCACATGATCAATGAGTTGATCAACTCAGGAGTTAATTCTGAAGGTCCTGAAAGGACTAGAGAGCAGGATTTAACACCTGAAGTTCAAACTTCAACTGCTGTCAGTACTGAAGAGAAGAAAACTGCTAGTAGAAAGAGTTTGAAGACTACTAAAGAGGCAGTCAAGAAAGCAAACAATGCTTCCAAAGCATTGAAGAACAAGTCTTCAGTTGCTTCACCCTCTTTAGTTGATGATCAACCTAAGATGAAGAAGAAACCATGTGAAGTATGTGGTTTGTTCAATCATCTTACAGATGATTGTTTGTACAAAAGAGGTTCCAAACTCAAACAAACAGAAGAAATTAAAGAGAAAATGCTAAAAATGAAAACTGAGTTTGAGACCACATTTGTATCAGCAACATCAAATCCTGTAACCCTTAAGTCCTCAAAGAAATCCAAAAAGGAAGGGGTTAAACAGGTGACAGCTGAGAGTGCTCAGAAGAAGAAGGGCAACATAGGAACTTATCAAACTCAACTAGCAATGTGTCTGATGAGCTGAAAGCTTTATCACAAAATCAGACACAGCTGGTTATGATGGTTCAACATCTGTTGGGTAGAGTTAACCAACTAGATGCTCCTATGCTGAAACCACAGAATGGAGATCCAAGCCAAAGGACTCCTCTTCTACACCATCTTCTTCCTCTCAGGCTGTTGTTTCAAATAAACCTGTTAGTTTACCATCTATTGATGAGACCAGGCCCAAAACCAAAAAGGTTTGGGTCTCTAAAACTAACTGATTGTTTATTATTGCAGGGTTCTTCAACATGCCAAAGTAGCATCTGGTATGTAGACAGTGGGGGATCTATGCACATGACTGGGAACAACTCTCTTCTTCATGACTACTCTCAAGGAAAGAAGAGATTTGTTTCTTTTGGCAATGATGCTAGGGGTTACATCATTGGTAAGGGCTTTGTCTCCAATGGAGAAATCAAATTTGATTATGTTAATCATGTGGAAAATCTCAAGTACAATCTCTTGAGTGTCAGTCAAATGTGTGATAAAGGCCATGTTGCTCTTTTCACCAGTCAAAACTGTAGGATTCTGTCATCCAAAGTTTTGCACTTGATTGACAAGGTGTTGGATGATCACACTCTCCTGAGAGCCAACAGGACAGGAAGAGTGTATGCCTTAGATCTTTCCAAGAAAATAGATCTCAAAGGCAATCCTTGCCTATTTTCCAAAGCCTCTTCTCAAGAATCTAAACTGTGGCACAGAAGGCTTGGTCATGTTAATCTCAAAAACATGAATCAGCTTACCCACAATAGTTTAGTCAGAGGCTTACCAATAAAGGAGTTCCACTGTGATGAAACCTGCACTGCTTGTTTAAAAGGAAAACAGCACAAAGTCTCATTCCCTCCTATTGAAGTGCCTAAGTCCACTGCCTGCTTGCAATTACTGCATATGGATCTATTTGGTCCTGCGAGAGTAATGAGCATGGCAAAGAAGAAATTATGTCTGGTAATTGTGGATGATTACTCCAGATTTGTATGGACTTTCTTTCTACATTCAAAGGATGAGGCGGCTCAGAAGATTATTCACTTTGTGTTGTATATTGAGAAGCAGTATTCCCTTCCAGTCAAGTGTATTAGGAGTGACAATGGAACTGAATTCAGAAATCATACACTTGATGACTTCTATCTTTCAAAGGAATCAAAAGGCAGTTTAGCATTCCAAGGACTCCAGAACAAAATGGAGTAGTGGAGAGAAAGAACAGGACCCTCATTGAAGCTGCAAGGTCCATGCTGGCTGACTCTGGTTTGCCACTGACCTTTTGGGCTGAAGCTGTTAACACAGCTTGCTATGTGCAAAATAGATTTTTAGTAAATCAGAGGTTGATGAAGACTCCATATGAAGTCCTCCATCATTTGGCTCCACTGATTTCATTTTCAAAGCATTTGGGTGTCCCTGTTTTATTCTCAACAAAGGATCAACTCCATAAATTTGATCCTAAGGTGGATGCAGGGTATTTTGTTGGTTATTCATCTACTTGCAAGGCATACAGAGTCTTCAACTGCAGAACAAAGATGGTTGAAGAAACTCTACATGTTAAGTTCAATGAATCTCCAAAGGACAAGATTCCACAAAGCCCTGTGGAGTTATTTGATTTGGACATACTGCAATATGTTCCTTATCAAACTCCTGCTGTTGCTCCTGTCAACAGTTCACCACCTGGTGGTACTGCTGGTGCTGATGATGATGATGATTGCAGTACTCACCTCTTCAGGTTTAGTGATCAACTACCTGATTCAGCTAGACCTGATGTTCCTGTAGCTCCAGTAGCACCATCCACAACAAATGCTGATGAATCTCTTCGAATTCAACTTCCTTTGAATTACCATCCACTGATTGGTTTCAAGGAAATGATTCACCATCACCATCTGTTACTGGGCCCGCTACAAACACTTGCACAGATCTCATTGTGTATCAAGATCTGAAGAATTACCCTATGTCTCAAATCATTGGTGATATCACTGCTGGAGTATCAACAAGAAGTCAATTGTCAAATTTCTGCTTCTATGCTCTCTTCATCAGTCAGCAAGAGCCAAAGAATTATCACATTGCTTTAAAGGACAATGGATGGGTTGATGCCATGCAGCTTGAGCTTCTTCAGTTCAAGAAACAGCAAGTGTGGGAACTGGTTCCTCTACCTCCAGGTAAGTGTGCAATAGGCACTAAATGGGGTTTAGGAACAAAACTGATGAAAATGGGCTTATTGTTAAGAACAAGGCCAGACTGGTTGTTCAGGGGTTTGCACAAGAAAAGGTATTGATTATGATGAAACCTTTGCCCCTGTAGCTAGACTGGAAGCAATTCGATTGTTTTTAGCCTATGCTGCTTATCAAAACCTTAAAGTTTTTCAAATGGATGTCAAAAGTGCATTTTTGTATGGAAAAATTAAAGAAGAGGTTTATGTATGTCAACCTCCAGGCTTTGAGGACAATAAACATCCTAATTGGGTGTATAAGCTTGATAAGGCTCTTTATGGGTTAAAACAAGCTCCTAGAGCCTGGTATGAGACATTATCAAACTTTCTTCTGGAAAATAATTTCACTAGAGGCTCCATAGATAAGACTTTATTCATTAAGAAAGCTGGGCAGCATAATCTACTTGTTCAAATTTATGTAGATGATATCATTTTTGCATCCTCTGATCAAAGTTGTGTGATGCCTTTACAAAGTTGATGCAACAGAAGTTTGAAATGAGTGCCATGGGAGAGTTACAATTCTTTCTGGGATTGCAAATCAAACAAAAGGCTGATGGAATTTTCATTCATCAGTCCAAATACACAAAAGATCTTTTGCAAAAGTTTGATTTACAAAACTAAGCCTTGTTCTACCCCCATGTGCAGCACCACACAACTGGATACAGATCAGAAAGGTAAAGTGGTTGATGAAACACTTTACAGATGTATGATTGGGTCCTTGATGTATTTAACAGCTTCTAGACCAGATATTATGTTTGCTACATGTGTTTGTGCTAGATTTCAGGCTGCACCTAAAGAGTCTCATCTGATTGCAGTCAAGAGGATCTTTAGATATCTGCAAGGCACTCCATCTCTAGGTTTATGGTATACTACTGGACATTCTGGTAAATTAGTTGCTTTTCTGACAGTGACTATGCAGGGTGTAAGTTGACCAGGAAATCAACTTCTGGTGGATGTCAATTCCTAGGCAACTGCTTGATTTCTTGGCAGAGCAAGAAACAGACCTCAGTTGCTACATCAACTGCTGAAGCAGAGTACATTGTAGCTGCAAGTTGTACATCTCAGGTACTTTGGCTTCAAAACCAACTTTTGGATTATGGCATTACAGAGACTGAGACTCCATTATTAATGGATAGTGCTTCAGCTCTTTGCATTGTCAAAAATCCAGTCCAGCACTCTAGGACCAAACATATAGAGATCAGACATCATTTTATAAGGGATTGTTTTGAAAAAGGTCTGATTGATCCTAAGTTTGTGCCTAGTGCTGATGAGCTTGCAGACATTTTTACTAAGCCTTTGGATAGTTCAACTTTCCAAAACCTGGTGTTAAGGCTTGGTATGCTGCAACTAGAATAAGTGACAACTACTGATGATCTTAGTAATAAGTACTGATGATCATTGGTAACTATGTCACATATAAGTACTGATGAGCTTGTTTACCCTCAGCAGTTTTTATAACTACTGAAGGCTAAATGTCTCACAAGTACTGAAGTACTTCATCTGTTCTAAACTACTGATGTAGTTACAACTACTGATGCAGTTACAACTACTGCAATCAGTAAAAACAGATAAGTACTGATGTCCTATGAAACAACTGAAATCAGCCAAAAAGGCTGATGAATATGTTGAGGACAGCATGAAACAGCTGAAAAGCTAAGAATTGACGAAAACAGCTGATGAGAAATTTCTCTTCAGTCGTTTGTACAACTGCTGTTTCATTCTAAACAACTGAAGCAATACCATGTCTTCAGTAGTTTTCTAACTACTGATGACTAATACCAAGTCTTCAGTTGTTTACAACAGCTGATGACAACACCACTGTCTTCAGTAGTTTCACAACTACTAATGACAAACACCAAGTCCTCAGTTGTTTCAATCATCTGAAGTCAAAACCACGGTCTTCAGTAGTTTTCTAACTTCTGATGCCTAACACCACGACTTCAGCTGTTTCAACGTCTAAAAGGATAATACCATGTCAACGGTCGTTTAAAACTACTGATGACTAACACCACATCCTTCAGTCGTTTTATACCCGCACCCAATAAATACCCCTGACCTAATCCTTCAATGCTTCATCCTCTTCAAACCTAACGTTCCTCTCCAAAACTTCTATCTTCTTAATGGCGTCCATGCAACTTAAACCGCGACACAACTGTGTTGCCTACCTTACTAAATCGCCTGTCTGGGCTAAGTTCGATACTGCTATCGATCTTATGGTTCAGTCCCAATACAAAACGGCATTTCTTCTGAATCCCATACTACATGCCGAATCCCTGCAACAATTTTGGATGAATGTTACTATTACCACTGGGGAGAACAACACACCATCTCTCCAGTCGGTCGTCAACAACAAAGAAGTAGTTATCACTCTTGCAGTTATCTGCCAAATTCTTCATCTGGATGATGCTACTTCTCCTGTTGGATATCCGAAGGGCACCACAGATCTATCCTTTGCCCAACATGGATATCAAGGCAATCTCAGTGCCTCCACTATCATGAAGAAACACTTCGATGACGCTGAACGCCTAATTTTTCACATGGTGAATGTATGTTTGGCTCCTAAGACGTCGTCTTGGGATCAAATGTCGACAAAATGGCAGCAGGTAATGTATTCTATTCTTGAGCAACAACCGCTAAACTTTTCAGAAATAATATTTTCGGAGCTCAAGGATATGGCTCAAAAACTAACTGCCAACCGTTGGATACTATATCCATGGTTCATAATGGCCATCATTACTAACCAGCTTAATGCTGAGGACTTGTTGGCTTGGGAGTCCCTGCTACGGCTGTTCTGCCGGAAGTATACTCCCGGCACAACTCTGACCAGACACTCAAAATGGCTGCCAAGCTGCGAAAACCCACGCAGCTGGAACCCACAGCACCACCTCCAAATCAAAAGTCCCCACCAAACCCACCAAAAGAAACCCAAAATGGCTACTCAGGGAATTGAGTCCCCTGAGGATGCCCCTGCACCACAAACGCATGATACATCCACTAGTCCAAACCCCTAGTGGATACAATGACTCTTCCCGCCATAGCCGCTCAGGATTCCTCTCAACAGGAGCCTGCAGCAACCACACAAGGGGTACCTACATATCTGGGATCTTCCTCACTTGAGGAGATTGCCATTGAAAAGCACCAACCTCCCCAGGTGCACACTGCTTCTATCCCTTCACCCCAAACAACCGCCCCTCACAGCCCAACTTTAATAGTTGCACAAGTGCTGACTCAACTGCACTCCTCACCCCCTCCCCAGAAACCACTTACTACTGGGAACACCTTTACAATTGAGGGGGAGGAACACAGTGCACTTGAGAACCCACAGCACAGGGGTTTACCACTTCTATCTCCTGGTGTAGATAAGGAGCTTAGAATTTCTAGTGAGGCTGCCACCTCTTCTGAATCAGCACATGATCAGAATGAGGCTGGTAACAGTGCTAAGACCTCACTAGAGGCAACAGCTGATGATGGACATTGTCCTGAGGCTGGAAGTCCCCAGTACCAAGCAAAAGGGGCACATGCAACAACTGGTCTACACCCAGTGCATGTCAATCCTGCTCAAAGCAGGAGGTCAGATGATTCAGCTTCGGCTGATGATGACCTGGGCTTTTTCTACGATGTTCTTGCCCAGAACACAATCCTTGAAGAGAAAGTCAGTAGGCTGCAAAACCTACTTGACTAACTCTCACAAGAGAAAGACCATCTGCCTCTACCACCCACAAATGGCACCTTCAGTTGAAGGTTCCCCAAACACTGAGCCACTGCAAAATCAACCACCTGCCTCTGCTTCAGGCCCTATTTCTCAGGAACAGAACCCTCCTGAGCAAATCGGGGTTGTACTTCAAAATTCCCTCCCTCTCATCACACCCATAATCACTGATATTGTGACTAAAGCCATTGATGAGAGGCTTTCCTCAACTTTACAACCCTTGATTGATGCTGCTGTGCAAAAGACACTTTCTGCGGTACAAACCCCTTCCTCCAATGCATCCAAAAAGGGGGAGAGTACTGCAGTGAAAGAAAAGAAGAGGAAAAGAACAGAGGAAAATAAGGAAGAGAAGCACGCCCAAGAGGAGGAGAAAGAAAAGCAACCTCTGCTCACTTACAAGCGAAAGAAAAGTGCTGATGATCATACTGCTGAAGACAAATCCTTGGAAGAGCTAGTAAAAGAAGCTGACACTACACACAGCCGATCCATGGATAAAATAATTGAACAACTCTTCAGGCAGGGGTTTGATACAGCCACATTGGATAGTGAGATCAGAAGGTTGGAAGTGCAAGAGATACAAACCCGATGGGCTGGGTATGATGCTCTTGAAAAAGAGAGATGGAAATAATGATCCGCTTCATTGCAAAATACTTAGGAAGATCGTTAATGGAGATTCGCGCGTGGACCAGGGACATCATTCTGGCTATAGCCACCAGAATCTGTCTGTCTGAGCAATTCAACAAAGAGATTATTGTGGAAGCCCTTGATGAGGCTGGGGCTGGTAAAAGGTTGGATATGGCTAAACTCACAAAGGCGAAACTTACTACAAAGATGTTGGATCAACCTTCCCTTCCACCCACTCAAACAGAGCCTACCCCTCAAATCTCCCAACCAATCTCTAAGCCAAAGTCCAAACATCCTCATTTTTCAAAACCAATTCCTTCACAAACCCAACCATCATCCAGTGATGCACCTAGAAGGAGGAGAAGGGTGCTGAGGATGGAAGAAGAAGAAGAAGAGGAGGATGAAGATGATAGTCTGCCACTCTCTGCTGTTCTAAAGCTACCAAAACCCCGAAGTCAACCCACGATCACACCTGACTCTCAAAGGGAAATGGTCAGAGTCAAGATAGAAGATGAAGAACAGCAGAAACAGCACGATGAGCAACTATTGAAGATGGTTGACAAGGAATTTCCTCAGTCATCATCTATTCAAGCCATGAAAGGGCATGCTCAAAGGCTGTACACTCTCAGGCACACTTTTCAGTATCAGAAGGAGAGAGTGAGAGTATGGCCAGATCCCAGGGTGAGTTCTAGAATCCATAAAAGAACTATTCCACACAGATACAATGGCCAGGTCAGAAAAACAATAGATTCTACCATCATGTTGGCCATTGTAGTCTCACCTTGGGAAATCATTGATGAATTCAAGAAAGCTCACCAACCAAAGATGACCCCTCAAGCTTTACTAGAAAACAAGATGATTAAGAAGGGGTTGTTATATAAAAAGCTTTAAGACATCCAGAAGAATGAGCTCCAGTTACTCCTTGAAGGCAACCATCCTGATGAATTTGTATATAGGGAGGTAACTACGGTGGAGCTGAAAAATGGCAGGACCATGAAGTACTTATCAGAGTACTATGGTCCAGAGTTCTTCTTCGAAGGAGGAGTAGAAGAACTCTCTCAGGAGGAACAAGTTGTTCTCCTTAAGGCCTATGTTCGAGAGTCATACAGACTCATTATGGGGAAGTAAATCTCATGAATGGGATAATAACTCTGTGTCCAGTTCCCCAAAATAGAGTTCCCATTCATACCCTGCCAAACAAATATCTGAGATTTCTTCCCAGGCCGGAGCTTACATGGGTCATCTTCTCTACTGATCAAGAAGGAAAAAGACCAACATTTTGCCAACAATAAGTGGGATAATAAATAATTTAGAGGTTTTGGCTGCATTGGTTCAAGGGGAGTTTGTTGGACCAAAAGAACCAATGAGCCAAGATCAGAAAACCTCTAAGTCCCACTTGGTATCACAACAACTGCTGAAAGCCTCATCAGTAGTTTGACAAGTGCTGAAGACTTCAACAGCTGAAGATCAAGTGCTGAAGACTGCATCAGCTGAAGAACAAAAGTGCTGAAGTACAACAGCTGAAGAACACAAGTAATGAAGCTGAACGACCAAAGTACTGAAGTACAACAGCTAAAGAGTTTACAAGTGCTGAAGATCAACAACTGATGTACAAAGTCTGAAGACAAAGACTGAAGACATCAGCTGATGACATCTACTGAAGTCATCAGCTGATGAAACACCTGAAGGTCAAAGTCTGAAGATCAAGTACTGAAGCCTCAGTAGTTGTCACAACTGCTGAAGAGTACTTCTTCAGTAGTTATGATATCAGTAGTTTTATATTTCTAGTTTCAGTAGTTTTATGTTTCAGTAGTTTTGTAAAATGACTGAAGAGCTTGTTCTTCAGTCGTTGTAGTTTCAGTAGTTTCTAATCAGTAGTTTTATATTCTGTACTTAACACTGATATGTTCTCAGTAGTGTGAACATTTCAGTAGTTTGTTAAGATTTAGTTATTTTTGTAATTGATCTGCCAGTTGTCACTTTCCGTGATAACAGCAGTGGTTGTTGCACTCTATATAAGGAGTGGCAACCTATTGTAATAAGATGAATGATTTGATTAGAATTATTCCATATCTATAAACATTCCATGAATCAGAAATATATTCTCTCACTATAATCGTGTGTGCTCTTAACGCATACAAGTATCGATCTCTTGCTACAATTTGACTAATTCCTGTTCTTATTCCGCTGCTTTGAACTCTAATACATCAAACTTGTGATCGCTAATCCTGTCAGATGTCTTCAGATGTTGTCTTCAGTCTTTGTACTTCAGCTGTTGATCTTCAGTACTTTAGTCTTCAGCTGTTGATCTTCAGACTTTGTTCTTCAGCTGTTGAAGTCTTCAATACTTTAGTCTTCAGCTATTGATCTTCAGACTTTGTACTTCAGCTGTTGATCTTCAGTACTTTAGTCTTCAGCTGTTGATCTTCAGTAATTTAGTCTTCAGCTGTTGATCTTCAGACTTTGGTCTTCAGCTGTTGAACTCTTCGGTACTTTAGTCTTCAGCTGTTGAAGTCTTCAGTACTTTAGTCTTCAGCTGTTGATCTTCAGACTTTGTCAAACAACTGATCAAGTCTTCAGCAGTTGTTGTGATGTCTTGTGGGACTTAAAGGTTTTTTTGATCTGGCTCATTGGTTCTTTTGGTCCAACACCCGTTGAGCTTAAATGTTTTTATCTTTCAATCACCCAAGTCACCAAGTCATTTAACCAAAAAGCCTTAAACAAAACCCATTTTTGTTAAAGACACGTTTTTGGCTTATAACTAAAAAAAATTGGTCTTTTACCGGCACACCTTAAAGAACTGGAATGCATTCTTTTGATTTCAATTTGCTTTGTTGCCTTCATCACGCAAAACCGGGACTTCCCCCGAAAATCCACGAACAAATTTTCAATCTCACGTTTAACGCAAGAAAGAAATAGCGAAAAAAGGAACAAGTTCCGCAATTTTGTGGGATTTCAAAAAGTGCTATAAAGAGACGGGCGAAAAGATATGAAAGATGCCCGAATTGTGGAAATTGGTCCTATAATGGAAAATGCAAAAAGAATCAAACTGAATCTCAATACGAATACACAGAATTAATCCGATTGGGTGCTATTAGGCTTCAAGCTGAACGATCCTTGAGAAAGGATAGTTTTGTGTATCTTCGGGTAAAAGATGAAGTACGATTCTTGAAAGAAAAATACGGTCTTGACAATATGACCTTAAACGAGTCCTCAAGCTAGCATATCCTTTCTAGCTTTAAGTATTATATAGGGAACCTTTATTGCTTTCCTTGTAGTTATGTTAGAAAAATAAGCCAAGACTGTTGTCTTTAGCAATTAGCCACTCTTTCCAAATATTCCATACCCGAGCCCAAGCCAAGTTACAACCCATCAAAGACCTAATGATTTATGCAAATAAATATCTAAGCAGGTGGAGATTTGATCCCTTAACAAGCATATGATTTCACACGTATTCATACTAGGCAATTAAGTGTATTAGTCATACTTAATCTTGATTATGACTCCACATATTTAGCCGAGTGTGAGTGCATCTTGTGAGAAGTGTGGATTTTTACATGATAATAATCTTTAATGACCAACCTATTGCTTGCTAGGATATCATTTTACATGTGCTTAGAATATTTATATTTGGATAGTATTTACTTGCATACTTCTCGAAAGACATGTTTATAATTTGATTTATTCGGTTTTTGGTGGAATTGTCATTTTAAGTGATTTTTGCTTGAGGACAAGCAAAGTTCAAGTGTGGGGATGTTTGATGTGCTTCAAATTATACATAAAAATCCTATCAAAAGCACATCAATTATTCCTTAATATCTTCCTTAAAATGATGAAAATGTACTTAAAAGTGTTAAATTGTGTTTTCAGGTGTTTAAAAGGGCAAGATGGACATAAGGAGCATATTTAACAAGAAATTAAAGCAATCCGAGCTTTGGACTCCAAGCATGGGGCCGTGCCTCATTAAGCACGCCCCCATGCCTTGCCAGAAACACACCCCTGTGCTAAATTAACACACCCCCGTGCTTGGACATCTGACAGGACAAAAAGTATTGTCCCCTAAAAGTAGACATGGGGTCGTGCCCCATAAGGCACGGGGTCGTGCCCCACCACTAGCCCCTCAAGAAGACTTAAAGCTGTATGGATTCTTTGGAAGGAGACTTAACACAATGTCTCTATCGATATTAGATGAGCACATAAGGGTGATCAAGTATAAGATTAAAAAAGGAGAGTTCATTTATTTACACTTCCCACCAAGTCAAGCCCCTCAAGAAGTGGAGGTTAAGGTTGAGCCATTTGAGACAACACAACATGGACCTCCTGCTGAATCTCAACAAGCTTCATCTTCTAATCTACAAAAAGGTCACGCTCCCTCTCCTTTTGAGCGTGTGAGGGAGGTAAATGATGTGCTCCAAATTATACATAAAAATCCTATCAAAAGCACATCAATTATTTCTTAATATCTTCCTTAAAATGATGAAAATGTACTTAAAAGTGTTAAATTGTGTTTTCAGGTGTTTAAAAGGGCAAGATGGACATAACCTGCATGTACGAGCCCCACCACTAGCACGGGGCCGTGCCCCATTTAGCACGGGGCCGTGCCCGACATAACCTGCACGTACGAGCCGACCAACTTTCGTAAGCATTGTACTAGCACGGGGCCGTGTCTTTTAGGCACGGGGCCGTGCTTAAACACTCCAGAAAGCCTATAAATAGAAGCCTAAGCTCACCATTTTTGGCAAGCTTTGGGGGGAGAATTACTCTGCTGAATTCTCTCGGGAATCAAGACTTCAAGGTCATTCGGAGGCTCGGGAGGTGCATACAACACTTGGAAGAAGCTTGGGATCACCTAAACATCATCCATTGTGGATTATCGATTTGATTGTTCCATTTCACCGATGATCACTTATCTATCTTCTTTGTTATCCGTTGTTATGTTAAAGCTCATCATGAGCTAAACTCTATTTATCATCCTAATCGGATGAAACTTATGTAATTTGTGATGAACTAATGGTGTGATAAGTATTATGTCAATGTTATGGTTGTCTTGGGAAAACTATTGATGGGTAGCATCTACATTTGAACGGGAAGTTATAACTTTATGGTTTGTGATTGTAATTGTCATACAAGGTTGAAAACCGTATGATTAACTTTCATTCGCAAAACCGGTCTTCATAATAAATCCATGGCTAATGAACTAGAAATGGTTATTAGAAATCATATCACTTTAACTTTCTGATCATTTGCGGGTTCCCTTTTATTAGTTCGGAAACTTCAGTAATTGTTACGGTTTTCTAAAATTAATGGCATGTTAGGAAGGAACCTGATCAACTCTCTTTTTAACATTAAATTATGTTTTCAGAAATCGTATCTCAAATAGGACACAAAAGATTTACCTACATTACTAGGGCTTTGATCTGAGCAGTAAAATCAGCCTGATAGGATCAAGTCACTACGCTAGCAGGATAGTAGAGAAATCGCGCCGGCTCATCTTTATAAACATTAACATAATCACATCACCTTACCAATTCATCACAATTACATAAGAGGATTCTAATTATGATGATAACTTTTATTCCCTGATTTTAAATCCAAACGCTTCAATTCTTATTTTACTTTCTTTTTATTACTGTTTACTTTTAAACCCTAAAAAAATCTTTCCAATACAAAATATCATTTTTTTAAACAAAAACCAAATCTGATAGTCAAATATCAAGTTTGTTGAGTAGGCTAGGTGTGTCCACAGATTGATACTCAGTTCTTATCAACACTATATTACCACACGACAGGTACACTGCCTTTTGTGTGTGTGGTTTAGTATTAGTAACAACCAATTAAAACTGAATCTGTGCAATAAATCTTTATCAAATATATATACTATCCGCAGACCATCAGTAAACCTAGCTGAGAAAGACAAGACTGAACAACAAGGTGTTGTAGACCAATCTTCTTAGTTAAAGATTTCTAAGAGGAGGAAAAGGATGGCCTCTAAGCCCAAGTCTAAGAAGAAGAAGAAGAAGAAGAAGAAGAAGAAGAAGAAGATAAGGACATCCTCCTCCAGACCTTAGGATGAGTCAGAACATCCTGAGAAAGTGCAACAAAAGGATGCTCAAACAACTCCTATTCAAGCAGCTCCTCTTGCATCTAGAATACCTATCTTGTCATGGACTTACTCCACTAATCCGAAAAGATAGCATGTAATCAGAGATCAAGGTATTGAGGATGCCTACACATGGTAAGACATGTTCAATCTACCTTTACATGATCTCTTTGAGATGAGAAGATACTATGAGAATCTGAGTGAACCTGACCATCTGATGAAGAAAGGCATGGTCATCATCATAATGAGGACTGTCAACATCTAAAGATCTTTAATGTTTTGGTAGCATCAGCCTAGGGGGAGTTTGTAAGGTTTATGTAAATGTTGATGCATCTACAATATCCAATGTCTTCCTGCATGCATGCACTACAGTACAAAATTAAAGATGCTTCGGAAGTTTTACACCCTACACTAGAAAATACTCTATGTGTAAAATCTTCCGAGGCCAAGACCTACATCTTCTGAAGCTTAAAGTGAAGTCTTTCTAAGCTTCAGAGACAAAGTCTTCTGAAGCCAAGAAGTGAAGACAGATTATCTTCTGAAGACTTTTGAATACATTTTTTTACCTTATCTACTTTACCATAAAGTTGGACCACTTTCCACTACAACTCTGTTGCCTCGCCAACTTTCACAAGTTGGTGAAAAGGTCCATGCTTAGTAAACTATACATTGAGGTCTTGAGTCTGTGCTTTCTACTTTATGTACTTTTACCCTTTTTGTAATATATTAGGATGTGTGCTATGGCATGTGATAGTCACTTGTCAAAAGGCAATCTGCCTTTTGACTTTACATTTGATTTTCTTATCTAGTCAAATGTTTCCAGCTGCCCTTCAAAGCATGGCCGGCTGTAGGATATAGTATAAAGTATCTCAGGTCCTTGTAACTTTCTTTATGCTTAACACTTGTAAAAGGACTTGAGAGCAATATATAGCATTCTTGAAAACCATTTATCTGTGTTGTTTGTTCTTGGTTCTGTCTCATATTTACTTGTGTTCTTAGTATCATCTTGTAGGTTACAAGTTCCCCATTTGATCTGTTAAGTGTTCTAACATCACTCCCCTCATTGTGTGTTTGTGTTGTAAGTGACCAACCCTCCTAAACGATCCTGCATGGCCCCACTAAGAGGTGTTTTTTTTAAACAAACATACATACTTCTTACCGACTCAGAGGTAACCTCTTAATGGCCCTATTAAGAGATATATCTGTAGGACTAGTTTCAAACCTAGAATGAAAAATAAAACTCAAACCTAATGAAATCATTCCAGTAAACAACTAAACACATTTAAACTAGAATAGATCACAATATTATAATACATATATGTAGTATTATTATACAACATACAAACTTCTAGTTTTTAATATTAATAAATGGATCAATTACGATGCACGAGTTGCGAAAGATTTTGAGTTGCTTGGGAGAAGAGCATGCCCTAATGGAATGTCATAACATGGTCACTTTGATATATCAAGATGATGATGATGAAGATGAATGCATCACAATTTTAAAGGATTTATTATTTTTGTGATTTTAATTTCATTTATGATTACAAAAGACATTGAAGATTATTTAATATATAATACAGTAGCAATAATACTAAAATATTGTAGTATAAAATGTAAGGCCCCGTTCCCGGGACGCTTATAGCTGGACAATCATTGTACATAAAACATAAAACATGTATTTAAGTGTACTAAAACAACACAACGGAATCATTTAAAATCATTTCATTCATTCCTTTTGCAAAATAATACAACATTCATAATCGCTACAAAATATTGTTTGTTCGCATTACAATGCAAAATATTATTTTCCATCATCGTTCATTATCTTTCATTCAATGTACGTCATCACTATCATTCGCTTCATTCATAGTCTTTCTTACTTATCTTCGTACATTCGTCATCTTTCTTACTTATATTCTGGACCAATGCCATGTGCTATACCCCGAACATTGTGCACGAAGCTGGTTACTAGACTTGACGTCTATCAATAGACTCCGAACATTATGCACGAAGCTGACTCCAGTACCTGGGGCTAGCGACAAGGATCCTATACATATGGTCAATCACAAAGATTAGACCCTAGTGTGCATCCTTCTGGGGTAGGTAACCCGCACACCGTTGAGCTAACACCCTTCATTGGGTGTGAACCTCCTTACCTTGCTTGCAAGACTTTCTTACATTCGTTCTTCCATTAATGCATGCATTCATTATTTCGTTACGTTCTTCTTATCATTATCATTATTTCCGCTTTACGTTACGTAATACTTTTCTTTCATTTCATAATTATAACATGTAAGTCACGGAATAATACATAATAGGAACATAAGGAAACACAACATGACCATACATAGAATCACATAAACATCACATACCTTATCACACATCATAATAAACATCCTGCACCATCCATTCACAAACACATACACATGCACAACAAGTACAAGTCATCATAAAACATAACTGACCCTCAGCGGGACAGCGGGGGTTCGGGGGCGGTATCCCCTGACAATGGGGTCCTAGGGGCAGCAACCCCTAATGGGGTCTAAGGGACAACGCCCCTAGCTAGGGCCATGCTACTAGGTTAGCGAGAAAAAATTTATCTTAAAGCATTTATATAGCAACATTTTTGTTAGGATCGTTTCCGTATGGAGTACTAACGGATTCTACGTGAGACCAGATCAAATAGTGTGGAATCCTATTTGATTGGCAATCCAATCAGTGAGAACGACAACCTAATCGATCTAATGATGAAACAAACATTAAGAATTGATTAGAAATCGATCAGGAACGAACTTTGAAGTTGGATTGGCTGTTTAGGATGCTTTGGATGGCTAGGGTTTTATAATATTCGAAGTCTCCATTTTTCCACGAATTTTGTTGTATTTATAGGTTTGTAGTTTTCATTAGTATGACTGATCCATTAGCATGGTTTAGTCGTGTGACTGACTCATGTGGATGATTAATACGCATGACTGAAGGTTCAGTCGTGCGACTGTATCAATCTTATGTCTAAGTCATACGACTGATTCAGTCTCCTGGTTCAATCGTACAACTGGTCCATAAGTATAATTCATTCATGCGTATGGTCCATAAGTATGATCCATTATCATGAATAACCACCCGACTAGGTTGCACACATTTCTCAATCATTATTGACTTAGAACCATGTATAACAACCAAAAACCTATATAAGATGTTCATATATATGAATTATACCAAATACAATAATAATATGAAATATTTAAAGACAATAAACATCAAAAGCATATCATATTTCATTGAATAAATATATTACACATGTGTAAGAAATGAAAGACTTTTATATTAAGAAAACAAACTAGGAACATAATGTATCAACAAACTCCCCCTTGGACCTAGTTTATCCTATTGTCTAACATGCTTTTCTCCAAGTTCTTATGTCTTTCTTTTGTTGGTGCTCTCGTGGCATGCAATTGCTCCAATATTAAAACCAAATCAGGCTAAATTTATCAAACTGCAGACGCAGGAGCTTAGTTTCAACTTCACGGTCATCACCTTCTTCTAGGGTCTTTAGTACTTCTTCAGCAAGCTTTTGGCTATGTTATGGATCAATCTGTTGTTCATAAGCTTGGGAGATCTTCCTCTAAATCTAATAAGTATAGCCTATTTTCTAACATTCTTCACATGATCTTGAAATTTCTTGTACTTCTCTTCTCTAGTGACTCCTGCATGTTGCATGTCATAGAACAGTGGCCACTTGTATAAAGTGTAGACATCTTCAGCAGACAAATTAGTAAACCACATTGGGTCAAATACCCTGATAGTCTCAATCTTTCCTTCTCTGTTCAAAACTATGACCGTTTCCCCCGTCCTCCAATCATAATACCACAATTTAAAGTGTGGAGTGAAGTCCTAAGGCATCTCTCGTAAGGGAATCTTAGTCATTGTGCGTGGGGTCTCCATTTCAACACTACTTTAGGCCTTCCAGATATAGGATCAACTTTAGTCTTATGAATGAACCGCTTAGGTTGTTGAGGCCTGAAGTTGACCCATCTAGTATGGTATTCTTTTTTAGCGCTGTCTCAAACTATCCCGGCATCGTCCTCAGGTTGGCATAAAAAAGGTCTAAACATGCGAATCTTTTTAGCTCAAAACCAAGAAGAGTCTTTAGATCATGTGGATATCTGAAGTACTTAATCCCCTTCTTTCTTTTCACAGCATAGACATCCAAGTCTTCAAAATAGGCCAACACGATGATCTTGCCTGACACTTTCTGATGTCTCTTGATTCTGTAAAGTTTGGTGTAGGCATTTTGCTTAGGAGTTGAGTGTTGCACTTTCATGTCAGCAAAACAAGCTGCCCATTCAGCTTTCTTTAAATCAATATTAAAATCTGTAGCTTGGGCTTTACTTTTATCCTTTTCTTTTTCTTTCTCCATATCCTCCAACTACTCAAAAGTATCAATACCAAAAGTTCACCCAAGTTGGGGATAATGTTGCCCTTAGGGTTAGTGTACTGAGGATAGTGGTCAGCTGTGACATCCTCGATCTCTATTTCATCCACATCTTTTAGCTCCTCATCACTCAAAACATCGACTTCTGGAGCATCTTTGACAAGCTCATCTCGATTCAGTCTAAACATCTCGGCGAGCTGCTCGTCAGTTAGGTCATGAATAATTTCTCCTTCTTTGGGAGTGTAGCCTACTAACCTTCAAACAATCCCTTGCAAGTCAAGAATCATAGTCAGTTGAGTCTTGACTTGCTGAAGGGGAATGACATCATAATCTTCAGCCTATGGAGCTTTTCCTTTGCCCTAATCATGTCTCTCCTCAGCTGGAGCTACGGAGTATGCAACTCTTTTGGAGCGCCTCTCCGTTGCTACTTGAGTTGAGGCTGATGCAGATGCATCACCTTCTTGATCATCATTATCATCCTTATTATCTCCTTTTTCCGTTCCACTTGGTCTCGCTTCCTCATCATCATCTTCTTCTGATTCATCCTCATTAAGCTCATCATCATCATTACCACCATCATCTCCATCATCTTTAATCTTTAGGGTCTCACCTTTAGTTCCCTTCAATCTCATCAACAACTTCTTGTTCTTTTTATCCAACCCCTCTATTCTCTTAACAGATGCCATCACCAGCTCATATTGAGCCTTTAGTGCATGGTGAGCTCGACCTAACGCTCTCTCGTGAGCAGCATTCTTCTCTGTCAGCTGAGCAATCTGCTTGCCTTGGGCAACATTGATCGCCATCAGCTAGTTCATCTGGTTGGCTCTAAGATCATCTATAGCTAGCAGCTTTAGCACCAGTCTAAATGAGGCTAGCTAGCTGTTCCTTCAGCCCAACAGTGGGTAGAGTAGAGCCAGGTGTAGGTGGGAATTGGGTGGATGTTCTGGCTTGGTGAGTAGTGGGTGTAGTGGTGGATGTGGGGAAGATGGGAGTAGGAATGGAAGTGGGTTATGGTGGAGCTGTGTTGGGTATTATGGGTGAGGTGGATGTGAATGTATGAGTGGTGGTGGGGGTATTAGTGGTTGTAGAGATCGTAGTGGGTGTGGTGGTGGTAGTGGTTGTGGTAGTGGTGGTGGCTATGGTGGTGGAAGAAGTGATCAGGGTAATCCTCTGTCTCTTACTCTTTTTGCCATACGGACGGGCCATCCTCTTCTTCCATGACCCATTGGCGATAGGGGCTCTCCCTGAGCTGATCGGCCGGTCGGGTGTGTATGTTGGATCAGTGGCATCAGTATCACCACCCTTAGACCCAGCTTGGCGTCCACCAACCGCCTCTTTCCCCTCCTCGGTAGCCATAACCCGGCTACCGACTTGCCTGATGAGAGGCTCATCATCAGACCCTTTTTCTTTATCTAACAAGAACTCATGGTGGAAAGCAGCCTGCTTAGATCCACCAGGTGCATCAGAAGTACCGTGTGGAGATGGTGGAGATATAGTAGACGTGTCAGTGGCCCCTGATTGACTAGGACCAACATCCCCACCACCTTGATTGTCATCAAGGTCATCATCATCATCGTCCTCTTCATCAGTGGGAACCACAATGGGCTTAACATCAGAATCACTATCATCGTGATGCCACTTCTTATAAGAGGGCGCCACGTAATCCTCATTTGCCAAATGGCCAAACAGTCTCCTGACTGGGGGCTTCACCTGCTTCCCCCGGTACACCTTCATCCTCCCCAGTGTGGTGTCATCCATCACCTCTAATACAATAGCATCAACTTTCTCCTTTAGCAGCAAAGGAAGCTTCTCATCTATAATCATTTACATGAAACGTGAATACATGCAGAAACCTTCCTTGCCTTTGTCCTTAATGTTCTCTATCAAGTAGGAGAACAACATGCGGTGGAAACTGAATGGGTGGTTCAGCACCAATGCAATGTATGCATTCTGAATTCGGTCAGACATCTCATCAAATCCTCCACGCCTAGAGGCTATGCACTTTAGGATCACATGTGCCAAGTACTTGAACTGGGGGCACATGTTGCCCTTGTTCAGCATGTCGGCATTGATGTCCCCAATGTATTTGATCCTCAGAAAACATCCCCAAATAGTTAGGGGATGTAGCTTGGTTGGGTAGGCTCCTTCCTCACCCAGATCCAAGACCCTCCTCAGGTCGTCTTCAGTGATCTTAATTCCCTGTCTGAATATAGAGCTCCGGATACAATGAGGCTCAACGGACCGATCAACTACATCATTATCCCAAAAAAGTCTGTTTTATAGATCTATACGGTGTGCATGGTGTAGAGTTAGCCTTGTAGATCCTCGATCTACGCAGGAAGGCTATGATCCCAGTGAACTCAGAAGTGTTTTGGGATGTAGCATCCAGATTAGCACAGATGTTGTGCTTAGTGCTCATAGTCCATCTCTCATCTATATTGCTACAACACAAGAAACATATACATTAGATTTGTGCATAAGAGATAACAGTTGAATTTTAGTTGTTTTGATTGAGTCACCGATTGATTCACTAGTGCGATTGAATCATGCGCCTGGCTCAATCTTGCGACTGAGGTTCATATGGAGTGTCTATTCGCATCTTGCTCTATTCGACACTCTAACTTAAAATCTTTGTCAAAACGTTAGATTACACTTCGTGTTTAGACTCATTAGATTCGCAGGGACTCGAAATAGCACTTAGTGTCTTTTAAATACACTTTTATGTCCATTTAAATGGTTTATTTTAAGAGTATAGCCCCGATTATTGATCTTAACACTTTCGGTCATTTAGGGTTTGATTAATCCATTCGTTTGAACCGATTTCAGTTGCAAAGTACCTGTAGATGAGTAGGAAATTAGTTAGTATCACAATCAAAGGGTTATCACAAAATCGGAATTTTGGCAGAGTGACTGTGTATGGGCGGTTTTTGAGATTTTTGAAGGGTGCTAAGGAATACGACTGACTAACCCCCTTATTTATACTGTTTTAAGTTTTAGTTGTGTGACTGGACCAAAAGGCATGATTCATTTGTGCGACTGGGGTTCAGTCGTGCAACTGGCTCAGGCTCCTTCATCCAATCGTACGATTGGTTCATTCTTGTGATCCAATCGCATGGTTGCCCCATACTCATGGTCCAATCGTGTGATTGGCTCATACTTATGATTCCATCGTGCGATTGGCTCATACTTATAAGTTTGACCTCATACATTTCCATACACTCAAATCTAACTTTTGATATACACCATTATTACCAATGATCATCTCAGACATGACCTTTTTAAGAGAAAATCTTTTGATCACCTCATACATGATCCTTTTAATTTAGAACCGATTGGTCACCTTAGACGTGACCCTTTTTAATTTGTGATTCACAGAGTTCATCCAGTTATATAGTCCTACATAGACGCAGAGAAGATAACGAAAAAGTAGAAAACAACTTGAATTAAAGAAAACAAGACATATTTTTGTGTTTTTGGTTTGAGGTGGATTGAAACCTTTTAGAATTTATCTAACCAATTTTTACTCCTAAGGAGAACAACTTCATAATTGATTCTATTATTTCTGGAAAGATTCATATGGAATCATACAGGTATATCATAATCATTTTGGACCCTTTTATATGTACTTTGATACTAGATTCTCATTTGTCTGATATTCACTAGCACTTTTAGGAAATCATACTAGAGCTATAAGATGCACACATTGATTTTAACTGTCGAGAGTTGCAGCCTACACTTAGTGATGAGTTAGGTTATATTATTTCAACAAGCATTTGTGGATCCCACACTTATATGGTAATCAACATCCCTCAGGAGATTTTTGAGCGGTCTACGGGTATTTGACAAGAAGAGACTATTCTAAGAGTTTTCAAAGAGATGCCAAGCCTCAGGTCAGTGCCATCGGACAGTAGAGAGGCGCAAACAACAATGAATTCTAGAATATTTAGGTTATGCTTATCCTCAGGTCAGTGCCATCGCACAGCAGAGAGGCACACAACCTATCTTCTTGTTAGAGCATTTGTTTTTCTTTTTCATATAGCACACCATCAACATTTGTCATTAGCTTGATTGCACTTAGTAGTTTTTCCATGTGCTTTGCTCATTTTTATGGTCATCCGCACACATTTGTGGCGTTTATTTTTGCTCGTCACCCTTTATTGGAAATGCGTTGATTGTGCTAACCAGGGATAAGATGAGAACCCACAACAAGTTAAACAATTAGTTGGAATTTGATTCACCAATGAGGTCTACTCCTCTATTGTGTTGAATTTACCGACATATTATATAATGAACTAGCATCCCCTAGGCCTATTTTCACTTTATTACCTCAGTAGCAGACTAGTTTACATTCATTTTTCCATTATTTTGCTTAGACTTCTTTAGCCTTGTAATATGAATATAGAAATTTAATCATTTAAATCCTTTTGAAGTCCCAAACAATTAGTTCCCTGTGTACTATCATTTTCCATAATTGTTGAATCAATCTCACAGATTTGATTTCTTTGCTTTCAGCTTATCTGCCCGCCCTCATTTTTTAAAGTAATTAAATACTGAAACTAAACTATTTCCCCCTAAAATTCTAAAACCAAAAAGTTTTTTTGTGTTTTCAGATTTTTAAAAACAGGAAAATAAAATTAAAAAATAAAAGTAAAAATGTGGCGGACTAAGAACTCGACTCTTCTGGAATCACAACACTTTTCTTTTTCATGCCATTGACCTCCAAAAGATATAAAAACTGAGGTTTGTCAAAAGCTTTTGTGTAGAGGTCGGTGCGTTAAAATCTGTATTAATTTTAAAAACATCGATTAATTGCTTTTCAAAACAGTCACATATAAAGTGATATTTAATACCGATGTGTTTAGTTTTTGGGTCTTGGACTAGATTTATAGTGACAACTATTGTAGCAGAATTATCAACAAAGATAGGAGTGTTAGAAAATTGCAAACCGTAGTCTCGCATTTGCTGTTGAATCCAAATGATTTGTGAATAGCAACTTGCAGCAGCAACGTATTCAGCTTCAAATGTTGATAGAGCAACAGATGTCTGCTTCTTACACTGCCAGGTGATTAGTCGTCTTCCAAAGAACTAACATCCCGCTGATGTTGACTTGTAATTCATCTTGCAACCACCAAAGTCCGAGTCACTATACGCCATAAGCTCTAAGTCATCATCATGAGGATACCACAACCTGAGTGTTGGAGTACCCTTCAGATAACGAAAGACCCTTTTTACCCTAATAAGATGATTCTCTTTTGGTTTAGCCTGATATCTGGAATAGAGACATGTGGCGTATATAATATCAGGACGAGAGGCTGTGAGGTACATCAAAGATCCAATCATTCCTCGGTACATAGTAGCATCAACCAGATCACCATTTTCGTCGGGTGCCACATTGTGGTTCGTGGCAAGTGGAGTTCCAGCAACCATTGCGTTCTCCATGTTAAACCGACTAAGGATATCTCCTACATATTTGGATTGATACAGGAAGATTCCATTTGTTGTCTAATCCACCTGTAACCCAAGAAAGAACTTCATCTCTCCCATGGCACTCATCTCAAACTCAGCTTTCATCACAGATTCGAATTCTTACATAATTCTTCATTTTTGAAACCAAAGATTATGTCATCCACATATATCTGTACTAGTAGTAAATCACCATCTTTCTCTTTAATGAATAACGAGCAGTCATTAACCCCTCTGCAAAAACCATGTTTCACCAGATGAGTAGAGAGTTTCTCATACCAAGCTCGAGGGGCTTGATGAAGTCCGTAAAGAGCCTTGTCCAGTTTATAAACTCTATCCCGATGATAAGGATCCTCAAATCCTTCGGGTTGATTGACGTATACTATTTCATGGATTTCACCATAAAGGAATGCACTTTTCACATCCAATTTTGATCTTCATGTAGGATGCATAGGCTAGGAAGATACGAATTGCTTCCATCCTTGCCACAGGTGCAAACACTTCATTGTAGTCAATGCCTTCAACTTGTCGAAAATCTTGAATGACAAGCCAAGCCTTATTTCTGATTATGACCCTTTGGTCATCTTTCTTACACTTAAGAACCCATTTAGTGCCAATCACCTTAGCACCTTTTGGTCTGTCCACAAGAGTCCATACTCCTAACTTCTTGAACTGAAGGAGTTCTTCTTGTATAGCACTAACCCATGACTCCTCGTTTAAGGCTTCACTTACATATTTTGGCTCAAATTGAGACACAAAACATCAATAAGCACCATCGTGTAGATAGCCTTTTTCCATGACTACGGCATAATCAGCTGAGTATAGCTGATTTTGTGTCTGAACTCTCAATAGAAGATCCCCAATGATATTGTCCAGGGGAAGATGCACATTAACTTGAGTTCCGGGAGTGGTTGGAACAGCTACTTCATTATCCAGATTTTGAATTCCAGGTTTAGTTTTTGTGGCTATTGGAGTATGGGGTTCAGAAGTTTTAGTAGCATCAAGATCAGATGCATGTGTACTTTTGAGAGTAGGAACCTGCTCCTCCTGGTCCACATGTGCAATCTCAACTGCTTCATCATCAGAGGAAGACTCACTTACCTCAAGCTCTCCCACAAAAGGGCTAGAAGTATCGTCTAATGGAACCGATGATGTCGAGTCTAGTGTAGGAGTATTTAGAACATCGTACATCATCAAGCAGATAGCTCATCATCAGAATAAAAAGGAGGTTGGTTGAAGGACTTGAAAAATCCATCATAGTCAAAGAAGAATGAAGGTCCTTTTCCAGTAGGGGGTGGTGTATCTTTGAACATCAAAATTGCACACACTTTTACCTGACCCGTTGAGTTGTTATAAACTCTCTTGTCTAGTATAATATATCCAAGAAAGATACCTTCTTCTGCCTTCTCACTAAACTTCCCAGTCTAAGTTTTCTTTAACAGCATGCACGGTGCTCCAAATGGTTCTAGATACTCCAAGTTGGGTTTACGTCGCTAGAGCAATTCATAACACATTTTTCCATGACATTTGACCACCAAGACTTGATTTAGAGTGTAGCATGCATTAGCCACTGCCTTGTTCCAGAATTGAATAGGCAGCTTAGAATTGGCTAACATCATCTGTGCTGTCTCTATCAAGCTCGATTCTTTCTTTCAACAACCCCATTCATCTGTGGAGTGTAGGCAGAAATGAATTGATGAACAATTCCTTCTCTCTTGATAGAATGCCTCCATCCATTGATTCTTGAACTCTATTCCGTTGTCTGATCAAATCTTTCTTACTTTTAGCTTGTAGAGTGACTCCAATGTAGTGACTAGATGCTTGAATGATTCAAATGTCTCTGACTTGGCTTTCAGAAACATCACGCAAGTGAATCTTGAGTAATCATCAGTAACTACAAAGCAGTACAATCTCCAACAATGCTCTTTGTGCTGACCGGGCCAAACAAATCCATGTGTAGAAGCTCAAGTGGAATGACGATCGAATTAACTTTCTTTACTTTGTGAGACTTCTTGGTCTGTTTCCCTTCTTACATGCTACGTAGAAGTCTGGGAGCTGAAAATTCTTGATTGTAACTCCATTCACCGATCATTCTGAACCAAATGGTTCATCTTCCTGAGATTAATGTGTCCCATTCTCCTATGCCAGGAGACTGAATCCCTCTCTATGGCCTTTGACAAGAAGCACTAGACAGTAGACTCAGTTGTGGAGGTTTTTGATAGATCCAAGGCATAGAGATCATTATATCTTGAAGCAGACATTAGAATTTTATCCTCCTCGATAACATACTCCTTCTTCAACATGTAGCACTTCTTGTTGTCAAACACAACCTTGAATCCTTATCACATATTTGGGAGACAGAAAGCAAGTTGTTTTGCAGTTGCTAAACATAGTTGACCTTGTCAAACTTTACTTTCTCATTTCCCACTTCACCTTGAGTAGTGATGTAACCTCCTTTATTCCCAGCGAATGATATGTGTCCCCCTTTAATTTGCTTGACGTTGAAAAAGAGAGATGAATTCCTGGTCATGTGCCTAGAAGCCCCACTATTAATAATCCAGGTATTAGTCTTAGCATTGTAGCAGACACCCTGTACATACAAAGGAATTGATTAGTTCAGGTTTGGGACCTAAGCCTTAACTGGCTTGGGTGTCCCAGAGGTATCACACATCATTAACTCAACCCACTATCCTTTAGAGGATGAGGGCACATCTTTCTTCTTCTTGGCCTCACTAACAGACACTTTACTTGATTTTTCTTTCCATAAACCAGTTTTGTGGAAGGCTTGTTTATGGTAAACAGACAACTAGCTTATGGTTTGAACTTTAGGTTCACTAATAATCTTAGGTGTAACCTTAGGAGGACTACTAGATCTGATTTTAGAAAAACTTGGTTTTTCATCAAAAAGTTCAATTTTCTTTTTAGGTGTCTGATAATAATGATAATTTGGAGAGATATGTCCTCGTTTTCCACAACTATAGTAGGATCTCCCTTCAACAGTTTGAGGAAAGTTTTGATGTGGGGTTGAGTTTGGTCGGGGTTTGAAATATGTCCAGTTGGGTGAAGACTCTTTCTTTTTAGATATTTCACCTTCTTTAACAAACTTAATTGTTTTGACATTTGAACAACTTTCACTTTCATTTTATTAGAACTTTGATGATTTACATGTTTAAGGTTCATTGGATTAGACTTTTTAGGTTCTGAAGTAGACGTTTGTGAACCTGACTCTAATTTACCATTGTCAGTATTATCACCCAAATCCTTAACATGTACCTTATCTGTTGCTCCCAAAATAGAATCCTTCTGTTTAGTGACAGATTTCACAGGTTTACCCGTAGAATCTGGATCACTAACCAGAGGAGTAGACATCACATGATCCTTTATAGGGTTATTATTAATTAGTCTTCATTTAGTGTTCAAAAGGATTTCATGTGGTGGCGGTACTACTTTATAACCAGACCTTCCCTTGTATTCCGTTCTTTCACTAGGTTCTGAACAATGTGAGAAAAACTTGCCAAACTGTGTAGATTTTGTTTTAATGAATCAACTTTGACTTGCAAAACTGCTTTTTCCTTTTTGGTTTCTTCCAAATAATTTAAATAGAACTTGATGTCATTTGATTGATTTAATGCAACAACCTCTGTTTCCCTTGGTTGTTTCCCCAACAGTTCTATCTTTACTTTGAAGTTGCACTCATTTTGTTTTAAAACATGATTTGCTTCAGTGCAGGGTTGTAAATCATTTACTAGATTATCATTATGTTCTAATAACCTAACAAATTTTAAATCAATGCTTTCCCTAAATTTATCACATTCAGTACATGCATGTTTTTCAAATAATTCGTCTTTAGAACTTACCTGTGTAGAACTAGAGATTCTAAATTTGTAGTGCCAGACTCTTCGGTGACTGGAGATTCTAAATTTGCAGCACTGAGCTCTTCTTCAACCAAATGTTCAACAACATCCATAGCTTCTTCAATATCTAAAAGTGTATGCTCAGCTATGATGTCTCCTTCACTTGCAGATCCATCATCCAATGTATCAACTAAAGCAATGTTTGATTCATCCGGGGAAATGAATCGGAAGGACCAGTCTTGTCCTTCATCACCTTGAGCAACCAAAGCCTTAGACTCTTGACTTGAAGATGAAGCTCCAATCTTATCCTTATCTTGTCGGTTGATTATAGGAAAAGGATTTCCATTACTAGTCTTCTTTGGCTTTACGCACTCACGTTTGAAGTGCCCCTTTTCACTAGAGTTGAAGCATGTGACTTTAGTTTTGTCAAATCCAAATGTCGTAGCCTTAGTAGCAACCAAATTTTGCCCCGTCTTTTTCACAAACTTCTTGGCTCTTCTAACAGCACTAGCCAAGGCCCACATAATATCCATGCGTTCTAGCTCAGCTTCATCAACTTTCTTGTAGCCCTCGTTAGCAAGATGATAGTTTCCAATCTTACCAGCAACTAATCCATCATAAGATTGAACAACAGCAGCTAAAAGATCCATGTGCTATTTTGAAACTTTCACAGTGACATTTCCGAGATTCTCGGTCTTCAACTTGGTAGTATTTGCCTTAGGAACTATGTATTAGGTTCCAGATGGCCCAGATGTTATTGTTCCTCATGCACTGCTTTGGGAAGGAGTAGAAGAGGTAGACACAAACGTTGTTTATAGCGGTGCACCTGAAGTAGTCAGAGTTGGAACGAAATTGTATAATACAGGATTCTAAACATAGGCTCCTTTCTTAGACTTGTACTTCATACATAGTTCTTCCTCCCTTAACTTCAAAATGAAATCATTTTATGTCTAAAGTAGCAAGAGTGTCGTTTTGTCTCAGATTAGACACAAATGAATCCCATTTGTCTGTCAGACCATCAGCAAAGCTAGAGACTTTATCTTCCATGGATGTGGTCACGCCATGAGTGTGCAACTCACTCATCAGATGATAGAATCGATCAATGATATCATCCAAGCTCTCATTCCAAATCGAAGAAAAATTGTCAAATTCCTCTCAAGAGCTTTGGCCTTCAGTACCTTCAGAGTTGAATTTCCTTCGTATCTCTTTTCCAAGGCCTCCCATAACTTCTTAGACTGCTTGTTCTTAGAGAACTGATTAAATATGTCCTTAGGTATAGACTGAGTCAACAAGGCATATGCCTTCTTTTTAGCATTATGCAGAGTCTTCTGGGATTCACTCATTCCTCCAAAGTCAATTTAACTCCATTAGCACTGACTGGTATCGTGTAACCAGTCTCAATGGATGTCCAAAGATTTGGGTCAACTCCATTCAAGTAGATTTCAAACCACAATTTCCACTGTGGGTAATCATCTAAAGTTAACAGCTTTGATGGTTTGTTGTGGTTTCCAATCTTATTTTCCAGAAGTAGAAGGTTTTGGACACCCTAGTCCTTTCCAACAATGAATACAGCAAACTGGTCTTCCATTGTTATAAACTTGGTAAACTTAGAACAGGACAGTTTCACTTGTGCGAATGAGCTATGCGAATGGATCACTCATGTGAATGAAGGATATGAATGAATTCAATCATGTGATTGGATTCAGTCGTGCGAATGAGCATGAAGATTGTAATCAACTGACTAGAGTTGCTTAACTGTGCGAATGAGAGATACGACTGAGTTCAGTCATACAAATGAGTGTATACGAATGTGTTCAGTTGTACGAATGGACCAACCGTGCGACTAAAGGCTGTTGTGTTTGAAAAATCGAATATTTTGAATACTTTGTCACAAAATACGAATTTTCCAGAACCTAATCTGCCGATTGATGAACAATCGAAACTTTAACACATGCAAACGTCAAAAACACATTTTGAAGCAAAAAGGTGACTTTTTGAATGAAAACGTTGATTTTAACACTGAAACCAATTGAATCCACACAAAATCACGAGCCAAAGCTCTAATACCACTTGTTAGGACCATTTTTGTACGGAGTACTAACGGATTCTATGTGAGACCAGATCAATAGTGTGGAATCCTATTTGATTGGCGATCCGATCAGTGAGAACGACAACCTGATCGATCTAATGATGAAACAAACGTTAAGAATTGATTAGAAATCGATGAGGAATGAACTTTTAAGTTGGATTGGCTGTTTAGGACGCTCTGGACGGCTAGGGTTTTATAATATTCGAAGTCTCCATTTTTCCACGAATTATGTGGTATTTTTAAGTTTGTAGTTTTCATTCGTACAACTGAACCATTAGCATGGTTCAGTCATGCAACTGACTCATGCGGATGATTCATACGCACGACTGAAGGTTTAGTCGTGCAACTGAATCAATCTTATGTCTAAATCATACGACTGATTCAGTCTCCTGGTTCAGTCGTGCAACTAGTCATAAGGATGATTTATTCATGCGTATGGTCCATAAGTATGATCCATTAGCATGAATAACCACCCGACTAGGTTGAACACATTTCTCAATCACTATTGATTTAGAACCATGTATAACAACCTCAAACCTATATAGATGTTCATATATATGACTTATACCAAATACAATAATAATATGAAATATTCAAAGACAAATAAACATCAAAATCATATCATATTTCATTGAATAATTACAATACACATGTGTAAGAAATGAAAGACTTTTACATTAAGAACATAAACTAGGAACATAATGTATCAACAATTTTGTTATAGAAAATCGATCTTCCTGTTAAAACCCCTTAAAATTTTGGTCATTTAAATCGTATATTTAGTATGCATTTTCAATCCCAAGCAAGTATAAAACCTTTAAATAGGGGATCTAGAACTCATCTGGACTCGATGAGTAGCTTCTCAATCAAGCTTTCTAAGCAAGGGTCACACTCTGCAGCCTGTAGATAAGTTAGCACTTAAAGGATCAATTTCTATCTAATTTTGCTACTATTTTCGCTACATGATCAATAGTTTTGTTGCTAGTTTTGCCAGCAGTTTCGCTACTAGTTTCACCAGCAATTTCGCTGGCATTTTCGCTTGCATCTTCGCTGCCAATTTCGCTTCTAGTTTCACCCAACTTTCATTGGATAACCATGTCTGCGAAATATCCTACGAAACTATAGTTTTGTAGGAAGATCCATAGTTTCATTGGACGACTACATAATTTCGCTGTATGAACACCAAGTTTTGCAGAACGGGCTGAAAATTATGAACCAACCCATTTTTATTCCAAAACTTCAATTTTTTACACCCAAAACCTTGGTTTGTCACCCAATAAGTTGTATCGAAGCTTCTTACATATTTTTTTACACAAAAACATGAGTTTTCGGCGATTCTTTGCCACATTTAAAAACCCTAACCCTAGAATCAGAATTTACTCTTAAAGTAATGATTAAACAATGTTTCTTACCTGGATTCTTGGTCTTTTCTTGTTGTTTGGATGCCCACAAACCCGATCTTCAATCTCTTGATCAACTGAGCATTGGATCACCACTTTTCTCTATTTTCTCTCTCTACACTCTCTCTCTAAAAGTTGGGTGTTGAGTTGCAAATGAGAGTGGCTCAACCTGATCCGTTTATATATACTGGACATTCCCGAGGATCTTAAACTCGTCTAACACATAACCGCGAGGTCTACTCGGTCCATACTCCATTTCTCGCTTATTTTTTTTAAATAATCATGGCTAAGCCCATTTGTATTAATTTGCTTGTTTTGACTTTATTCCGGGCTTTACATAAAATCAGCTTGACATATTGATATTTTTTAATATAATAATATTAAATTAAAATTGAAGTGACAACAATTCTTGATTTTATGTTGCAATTTTATTCTAGAAAATAATATCTAAGAAAATATTATAGGCATTTGAAGAAAAAATAAAAGGAGTTATCTAAATAAAATTGGTTCACAAACGGTCATCTCTTTATATATATTTACTAGCTTTAGTTACCTGTGTATTACACGAGAGGTGGAGAGTTAATTATTAAAATAACATAAAAACAGAGAAAAAACTAAATGTGTTACACGGGTTGAAAAAATAAAATTGATTAGTTGTTGATTGTTATTTATATAATACTAATATTAATAAACCCGTATATTGCACGAGTTACAAAATAAAATATTAATTATAATGAAAGTTTATCAAATTTAAAACTGATATTTTAAAATAAGGTATGATTAAATTTATATATGAGTAATAATTATAAGTGGTAACTACATGTAACGCCTCGAATAATGTCTAAGCGAGCCAAATAATAATAATGGGCTTAGATGAGATCATTTAATGAAAATAAGAAGGATATGGGTTATAGATCAAGTTTGTTAGGATCAGTGATCTATGTTTGATTGATTAGAGAGTATAGCAGCGGAAATCGAACAATGAATTAGCCAATTCACAAGAACGAAACAATATTCAATTAAGAACAAAGACGGTTATAGAAGAGAGAATTCTGCAAATATATTTCATTCAATATTCGCTTTCGTGGTAACAAAATGTCACAATTACAATTAGGTCGACACCTCTTATATAAGAGATGTGACGTCTGCTGATGTCACTTGATAGTGACATCTAACAGATTTATTACAACTGAAACACAACTACTGAAGATGTCAAAACAGCTGACATCTCCTTACAAAAATGCTAAGTGTTATCAGTTGTTATAACTACTAAAAAACATAAAACTACTGAAACTACAACGACTGAAGAACAAGCTCTTCAGTCGTTTAACAAAACTACTGAAACTAAAAATATAAAACTACTGATATCACAACTACTGAAGAAGTACTCTTCAGCTGTTGTGACAAACTACTGAAACTTCAGTACTTGGTCTTCAGACTTGTACATCAGTTGTTGATCTTCAGCACTTGTAAACTCTTCAGCTGTTGTACTTCAGTACTTTGGTCTTCAGCTTCAGCACTTGTGTTCTTCAGCTGTTCAGCTTCAGTACTTGTGTTCTTCAGCTGTTCAGCTTCAGTACTTGTGTTCTTCAGCTGTTGAACTTCAGCACTTTAATCTTCAACTGTTGAAGTCTTCAGCACTTGATCTTCAGCTGTTGAAGTCTTCAGTACTTGTCAAACTGCTGATGAAGCTTTCAGCAGTTGTTGTGATATCATGTGGGACTTAGAGGTTTTCTGATCTTGGCTCATTGGTTCTTTTGGTCCAACAAAGTTAACTCTTCGGGTTATGAGTTTGATGAGTTTAAGGTCCCGAGAATGCCTGGTATATATAAATAGATCTGCTTGAGCAGCTCTCATTTGCAACTCAACACTCTAGTTCTAGAGAGAGAGAGAGTAGAGAGAGAAAGTTGAGAGAAATAAAGATTCAAGGATCGGTTGATCTCGGGATTGAAGGTCTGTGTTCGTGGGTATCCAAACAACAAGAAAACACCAAGAATCCATGTAAGAAACATCATTTAATCGTTCCTTTTGATGTAAACCCGGATTCTAGGGCTTGGGTTTTTGAAAGTGGCAAAGATTCGCCCAAAACTCATATTTTTGTGTAAGAAAATATGTAAGAAGCTTAGATATAGCTTATTGGGCAATAAACCAAGGTTTTGGATGTAAAATATTGAAGTTTTGGGTCAAGATCGGTTGATCGTAATTTTCAGCCCCTTCTGCGAAACTGGGCATTCATCCAACGAAATTATGTATTCGTCCAGCGAGACTATGAAAGCTGCCTGCGAAACTATAGTTTCACAGGTAGTTTCAAAGACATGGTTTTTCAACGAAGTTGGGCAAAATTGGCAGCGAAACTAGCAGTGAAGATGCCAGCGAAACTAGCAGCGAAATTGCCAGCGAAACTGTTGGCGAAACTAGCAGCTAAACTGCTGGCGAAACTGCTGATCTGTCAGCGAAATTCGTAGCGAAATTAGGCAGAAATTAACTTCTTTGAGTGTTAACTTATCTGCAGGCTGTGTAGTGCAACCCTTTTTTTGAAAGCTTGATTGAGAAGCTACTCGTCGAGTATAGGTGAGTTCTAGATCCCCTATTTTAAAGGTTTTAAACTAGTTTGGGGCTGTAAATGCATACGAAATATACGATTTTAGTGACCAAGATTTTAAGTGGTTTTAACGGGAAGATCAATTTTTCTATAAGGAAATGTGCTATATAAAAGTGTTAAAATAATAAAAATTCACGCTGACCTGGCATTGCAACCCCAGCCAGGGGCGTTGCCCCTTGGACCCCACTAGGGGCTGCTGCCCCTAGGACCCCGTTGTCAGGGGTTGCCGCCCCCGAACCCCCGCTGTCCCGCTGAGATTCAGTTATGTTTTATGATGACTTATGCTCGTTGTGCATATGTTTATGTATGTGAATGTATGATTCATGATGTTTATGATGATGTATGATTGATGCTATGTATGATGATGCTGATGTATGTGATTATGTATGCTATGTATGTTATGTATGATATATTTTCTTATGTTCCTTACTACGTATTATGATGTGACTTTATGTGGTATGATTATGATAATGAATGTAAAGTATTATCTTAACAAAGTGATAGATTTAAGATAATGAAAGTAAACATAATGAATGAACAAATGAAAAGCCTTGCAAGCAAATGAAAGAAGGTTCACAACTCATTGAGAGTTGTTAGCTCAACTGTGCGTGTCTACAGCGTGTGATTTTGGCTAACTCATAAGGCTTCATACACACAGTAAGAGTTCAATCTAGATGACTGCTCCAATACGTGCGATTTCCTAATTACTATGTGTTATACAGCGTGCGATCTTGGCGAACCCATAAGAGTTCACACACACAGGGGGAGTCTGTCCAAGTGACCACTCCATACATGCGTTATGGGGTCCTTGTCGCTTAACCCTAGATGAAATTGCTTGGTGCTCTAGAGGGGGTTAAATACATGACAGAACCTAGATAGAAGTGAAAGATAATAAATGTATGAAAAGTGCGATAAGTATGAAATGTACGAAACGTGTGAAATGTATGAAGCGAATGATGATGAAGGTAATAATTATTACCTTGATGTACGTACAATGTGTGATCACGTGCGATAGTAATGAAAATGTTTTAACGAATGGAAGGTAATGTAATGTTTTTATAAAACTAGAACTCACTCAGTAACGCTGACTTTTTATGCATTTTCCAGTTGGTAGGTGAGCATTGCTGAGGATGACGCGAGGCAGCTACGTGCCATTTTGGATGGCATCCATTTGATAGAAATATGACGTTTTATGATGTAATGCAAATGATAATATTTTGTAACAGTTAACTACATTGTATTGTTTGCAAAAGCAGTCATTAATATATGAAATGGATTTTAATGTATTCCGTTGTAATATTTTAGCAAATCTAAATGTATGTTTTATGTTTTATGTACAATGATTACCAGCTGTAAGCGTCTCGGGATCGGGGCCTTACACTACAAGTAATAGAATAATAATATTAATTTTTAAACTTTAGTTTTTAATATTTTTTTCTAAAAAAGTTCAATCATTTTTCAAAACAAATTGTATTACAAATATCATTTTTAAAAGTTTCTTATCATAACTCCTAGTTTTAATTATTTTAGTTTATTAAGAAGTTTACTTTTTTAAAAACTACAATTTTAAGATAGTTTATATTTTTAAAAATGTTTAGAAAAAATCTTATTTTTAAAAAATTATTTTCTAGAAATAACATCAATAAAAAGACATCATTTCTTAATATATTAAGAAATATATTTAATATTAAAAAGAATTAAAATTATTTAATCTTTAATTTAGTTAACAATTTAAGAGGAGAGAGATATATAAAAATAATTTAGGGGGCCTAGGAATATAAAAAATGTCTGTCCAAGTTACTCTTTTAATATTATACTAGGTTAGTATCCCGTGTATTACACGAATTCAATAAATAAAATATTAAATAATTAGTATGCAAAATTTATTAATTATAAAATAATATGATTGAAATTGTATATGAGTAAAAGTATAAGTAATAAAATAATGATATCATTGTTTTAAACTTTTATTTTTAAACCCTTATTGCTTTTTTAATAAACATTTTGTTTTTAAACAAACCATTTTAAAATAATCAATATTAAAATTTTCCTTATTATAACTCTAGTTTAGTTATTTGTTTTATAAAATATCATTTTTAAAAAATATTTGTTGTTTTAAAAAATTTCCTTATTTTTAAAATTTTTTATTTAGACGTTATATTTGTTAAAGTATCTCTTTCACAATTTATTTAAAAATAATTTTTAATCAAAAAGTAGTTAAATAATATTATTAGTATTTAATGGAGTCATAAATAGGAGAGCGAAACGAGAAAATTAAAATATGGTCTAGAATTATGCCAAGTTTCATATTAAATCTTTTTATTATTATAATAGATAGATTTGAGAACATTATATTACTAGGTTAGTCCCCGTATGATACATGGATTAAATAAATATAAGATCAAATAATTATTAATAAAAGTTTATGTATTATAAAATCATGGTTAAAGATAAATAACTCTTTAAGTAAATAAACAATAATATATTTTTCTTAAACTTCTATTTTATAAACAATTGTGAATTTTTCTTTTTAAAGAGTGTGTTTTTAATCAAAAAAGGGTTAATTTATTAATTTATATATTTTTAATTTCAAAATAGTATGAGTAATATTATTAGTATTCAATTTTATTATTAATAATACAGAAAAATAAGAATGTAAGTATAATAAGATCTACAATAGTTTCATGTTTATTTTAGTTTTTTAAAAGATAGATAAATAAGCTAAACACTCATTAAGTAAGCTGATTAAATTTAAAGTAAAAAATATATATAAAATAAACATGAATAGTTACGGTATAATATTTTAATCTAAAATATAATTAAAATTATATATAGGTAATAGTTAAAAAAATAAAACAATTATACCATTTTTTAACTATCTTATGTAAATAATTTTATTTTCAAACATTCGTTTTAAGATTTTTTATAAGAAAATATTTTTATAAAAATCTTGTTTTAAAAAAAATATGATTTGTAGTTATTCTGTTTTTTTTTAAAACTGTTTTAAAATATTTCACATGTTTATAAACTCTTTTAAAAACAATATATTTTAAAATATTTTGTTTAATAAATGTTTAAATTTAGAAAATTTCATATTATATAAAACTTTAGTTTTTTGTTATTTAGATTTTAATTAAAATTTATTATTTTTAATTTTCTTCATAAAATCTATTTTTAAAAAAGCTAGTTTGATTTAAAAATAAGAATAGATAAAAGAGAGAAACATAACATATAATAAAAAAATTTTAATAAGAGAGATGAATTTGTTTGAGAATTAAAATTAACTATAACACCCTTTTAGAGAGAAATAATATGTGAATATCTAGAAAAGTAAGAAGTGACAAAAACATAAGTTAAGAGAATGACAAGTGAATAAAAATCTTGATTTATTAGATGCTATACATATAGATACTACTTATAAAACATTTAAAGAATTTAAAGATGATAGAAATATTATTATATAATATTTAAGACACTTAAACCTTAGAACAAAATGTATAACTTATAAAGTTAGAACTCTCACATACGTTTAATCCCACATTGCTTGCCTGAAGAAACGTTATCAAAGAAAACCCTCACAAATGGAGAAGAGCTCAACAAAGTTCCTTAGCAGCTTTATTTTGTTGCGTAGATGGTTCCTTTTCCTTGTTTAGTTTTAATCTTTTCTCTTGGTTAATGGACCCATTATTAATAATCAATTGGCTGGTTTAAGTAGGAATCAAAAATTTTGTTTTTGATTTTGTCTCAAAATAGATCGAACCGTCACATACATACCATTAAAATCATCAATGTAACGTAGGTGTTGTGTTATTTTCACATCACTAGAGAATGTTCCTAACACATAGCTTATCCATAACATTATATAAACTAATATTACATTCACATGCTATCAAAAAGAACATAGCTAACAACCCTGCTCAAATACAAAAATATAATAACAAAAGTTAAAACACAATGTAGAACCTTATAAAGCTAAAACTCTCTCATAATTTTGTTGTCAACTGCTTGCTTGAATAAACATTGCCAAAGAATACTCTTATAAATAGAGAAAAGCTCAACAAAGTTATGTAGCAGCTTTGTTTAGTTCCGCTGCTAAACCCTTTAATTAGCTTGTTTAGTTTTAATTTTTTCTTGGTTAATGGACCGATTATTACTAATCAATAGGTTGGTTCAAAATCAAACTGAAAATTTTGCCTTTCTCAAAACTGATCAACCGTCTTATACATAAGCTTAAAATCATCAACCTAGGTGTTGTGTTATCACTCATAAAACTACTTATGTGTGTGTATATATATATGTATGTGTGTATAATACACTATGTATGTATATATATTTAGGATGTATTACGATAACCTATTAACCAACTAGTGGTTCGCAACAGACATACATCATCACTGTAAGTTAGAGTTACAGTGGTAAAATTAGTGGCTCATAATAAACATCAATTTTTAAAAAATATCAAGACTATACTCAATTAAAGATATTATTACTATCTATTTAATGGTGTAATTTGTTTAAATAATAACATCGTACATAAAAGTTAAGAAGGTTTTAGAAAAATAATGAAGTTTTTTTTTAAATGGAGGGAAATTTAGAAATGGGGGATAATTGTTAGTGTACCACGATATAAAAATTAGTTACACTGCATAATTAAAGTTTAAGTATTTGATAAATTAATGTTAAAGTGTTATTAAAATAACAAGAGTTAACAAAGTAACCTTACCCTATATATTTATACGTATGTATATGTATATATACACACGTATACATATATGATGAAAAGAAACATTTGACGATAATACAAAACAATTACGGACAATAATCGACTATATAATGTGGAACATGTTTGTGAATACGACATATTATAATATTTTCTTCATTCAATGTTCATTTTCGTCTCTTTTGTTTCTATGTGAACCAACACATAAATTAAATCAATTAACCCTATTAAACATTTTGTACTGGACTTTGACCACTATAACTCTTCATGTCTTGTATAATATGAGATCACATAAAATTCAGTTACAGATATTTAAATCAATACACCCTTTATTACGAGTTAATGTGCCAGGGGCGTACCTACATGCATTCACACACATATCTTTACACGTGCTTATTGGTTGAGCTGGCTCAATGGGAATTAAAATGAAACTTCCGTTTTAAATCTTATTTATTTTAGGGTCTTCAATTAAAAAAAAGTGTATATACTCGTTATGTACATATAAAATTTGCGCTTTAGATATTTTTTTAATCCTCGAAGAGGTTCCAAGATTTATTTCCAAAAAGCGCCTCAAAACTTCATTAGCTCATTTTGATACATTATAACAAGAAATCCAAAAACGGGTTTTAAAATTTTATTTCACTCAGACCTCCAATAAGAAGATTGAGGCAGACTTGTTTATCATGTTTGAAGTAATTATACATTTCGTTACAAATAAAAACAAATAATAATTTAAAAATGCGAACACATACTATTTAGCAACAAGATCTACTTTATGAAGAGCTCTTACCATGTACATTTTCACAATTACTATGGAAACATGTTTTTGTTACTGATGTATACATCATTCGTAAGCATATAGGGTACACATTGATGATTACAATTAAACACCATTCCTGAACATGTTTTTGACACTACATACATTTGATGAAAAATTACGATTTTGCTATTAATGTAAAAGCAAATTGTACTTACCTTGTGTGTTCATAAGTGATTAAAATTTAATATTAGTACTAGAATATTACTATAAATCTTTCGGTTAGTTGATTCATCTCTTCGTCTAAGATTTCCTTTTATATCTATAATTTAAGCATAATGTATTCACAAACTATAATATATATAAAGCATATGAGAAGAATATTTTAAGATATCATAAAATTAAAAACAATTACATTACTTAATGTATAAGATACAATCATTTTTTAGAGTAAAATAGTATTTTAAACATTATTTAAAAGTTACTCCTTACAGTTAGTTAAATAATAATCTTACACTTACTGTAACTTATATAAAAGTTTACATATCTACCTATAAATAAAAAAAACGTAATTTGTTTTAAGATTTTAATTATATCTTTTAATCTATCATGTTTAAAAAAAGTTGAGCCTACAATTGTAACCTTCTTATTTTTCTAAACATTTTGGTGTAAATTTTTTCTGAGGCGATCAGTATTTTTGTAAGGTACGATAAGTTAATGCCTAAATGTACAAATCGTCACGAAAAACCCATTCATTTGGTATTTCAAATTTAGTTGGAAAATATATAATAGAATTATATAAAGTTGCTACAAGAATAATAAAAATTAGAAACACATGTCGGATATTTGTCCTGTTGGAATGCGCGGACAATCTTTTAGTAAACATATAATAAATTCATTTCTTCTCGTAAGATTTCCATTTATAACCCAAATTTAAATATAACGTATTCACATATAGATATATAATATTAAAACACTTTAATATGTTTAAGGTTCAAACCTTAATATTAATTAATATTACTAACTTGATAATATTATTAATTAACAACAATCTAGCCGTTCAAAACAAAATTTTTACCGATTAATAGTAGATTACGAAAATGCTAATCAAAATTTTTACCGATTAATAGAAGATTACGAAAATGCTAATAATGTCAAATAAATAATAATCAAATATGATGAGTAAAAATGATTCTTATTTTGTCGGAATGATTATTAAATTTTAGTGGTTTTTATTTAAGTCAATATGACAGTGAAAAAATGAAAAAAAGAAAAACACAAAAGTGTTGGAGGAGATTTTGTAATGTTTTGTGGGGCTGATGGATGGAAGGGAGGGAAAAGGGGCCCACTTGCAGGGACACTTTCACATGGGTGCTGACTATGCGATGGGGCCCACTTGTCTTTTTTTCTTTTTTTTATTAATATATTTGTTTTGCCAGGTTGTGTGGGGTCCCCCACTGCTTCAAAACCCATGTGATTGATGCTCAAAAAAATCAAACTTTTCTCCCTCCGTAAAATCTTCAATAAAACATACTATCCCCTTTTTATTTTTTTAGTTTCTACATTAAATATTTTAAAATCGTAGAGCACCTGCATTTTGTCCCCTCCTGCACGAGTTCTTATTATTTATTACTTTGATATTTCCTGCACCGTAACACAATTAAGTATCGTATTCAAATTTTGTTTTGTTTATTTATATACTTTCTTCTAGTATTTTAATTAAAATTAATTGAAAAACTTACGACCGTTTGATGGAATCTAAATTAATATTTTATGGTTTACATGTCTGAATATTTTATCACTTAATAATTTTAATTGTTTATTTCACGAACAAATTTCTGAATTGTTCAGACATTTCACTCTGAATGGTTGAAACTTTAGTAATACTAAATGGTTATAATGTCTAATATTGAATGGTTATGATATTTATCTGAATTAATCAGACATTTGTATTTAAATAGTTAAATGATAATTTATCACTAATAATTTAACATTTAGTGATTTATATATCTTGTTGGTTCAACAATTAATCATTTAAAAATTACCAACAATCCACTTATTCATTTGTTTTCCAGAAGTTAAAACATTGGAGCGAAGGGTTTAAATATTAAGAAACCAATCTAAAAGGTGTAAATAGTAATTTTAACTATCATTATTCTTAATCAATAGTTTAGATTGAAGTGTAGGGAATAATTTTGTTACAGATGTATTTTAAGTTCGACACGTTTATTGACTTTTATTTTTAAAGTTTTATTAACTTTTATATCTTTATAATTTTCAAGTACGACATCCTTTTTAATAAAAATTAAACCATAAAAGACAAGCATGTCTTTTTTTCTTTGAAACTAATACAATATTATTATATAAAATGATAATAAATTTTTTTATGTTTTTAAGCATAAGTTCGAACGAACATTTTTCGAGCAAATTTCGAATGAACATCGGATGCTTTGAACCGCCTTAATTATTTATTCCTTTCATATTTCCTCCACCGTAACACAACTAAATATCGTATCTAAATGTTGTTTTGTTTATTTATATACTTTTTTCTAGTAATTTTAAATAAAATTAATTGAGAAACTTATTCATTTGTTTTTCGGAAGTTATAATATTAGAGTGAAGGGTTTAAATAAAAACAATTAAATCTAAAAAATGTAAAAATGAATTTTAATCATACTATTCTTAATCAATAGTAAGACTGAAATGTAGGAATAATTTTGTTATAGATGTATTTTAAGTATACACTTTATTGACTTCTTTTAAAGTGTTGGTACATATATGTTCCTAGATCATGTTATGAATGTAATAGATCTTGTTTGTCTAATTCTGATGTAATGGTTCGAATGATTAATGAAATGATATTGATTGTCTGGTATTTATAACATTTAATATTTCATTAATGAGTCGATGTTGAATTAGTTAATTAGATTTGTGACTGTCTGAATTGTCATGCATAATGTTATAATGTTAAATACACTCAAACTTGGTGAAGGAAGTTCTCATGCGTCCGACTGGACCATGCGTCCCAACAGTGATCATGCGTCCGAATAGTCATGCGACTAAGTGTCCATGCGCCTAAATAGTCCATACGCATGAATAACTTTGTACAAATGACTCAGTCGCACGACTGAACACTCAATCGTGCGGATGAATCAACCGTATGGTTCAATCGCACGACTGAATCATACTAATGGTTCAGTCGCACGAATGAACAATACTAACCTATAAATACAACCCAATTCGTGGAAAACGAGAGAATTGATTCTATTTTCGATTCCAGACGTACCCTAGCCGTCCAGAAACCTCCAAGTTGATACTCCAAGTTCATAGAACGCTGTAGATCGATTCTTAATCGATTCTAAACGTTTGATTCAATACTTTATTGATTCTACATGCGTTCTCACTGATTGGATCGTCAATCAAATAGGATTCCGCACTATTTGGTTTGGTTTACACGTTAATCATTAGGTATTTTGTTCAAATACCAGGTCCTGACAAGTGGTATCATAGCGTTGGCTCTTGATTACATGTGATTCAATCAAGATTGATAAAAGGTTTGTGTTTTTACACTAAAAACGAATCTTTTGTGTCAAAAGGTGTCTTGGACGTTCCCTGCTCATCAAGTTTCGGTTTCTACGGCCTTAGGCGATTAGGGTTTACGAAATTTCGAATTTTTACGGCTAACACACGTTTAACCTAGAAATTCTCGCAAAACAACATCTTCAGTCGCACGAGTGGGCCATTCGCACGACTGCACTCATTCGCATACACCAGACGCACGATTGGACTGAGTCGCATCTCCATTAGTACGACTGAACCATCCGTTCGCAGTGTTCATACGTCTCAGCTTCATTCGCTCGACTGAACCAATCGCTCAGTTCAGCCGTACGATTGAACCAATCGCATAGTTCATACGCACGGATAGCCCTTTCGCTTTACCAGTCGCACCAGTTTGACAGTTTGGTTAGCATTCTTAAAAGTTAATCAAGATGGAAGATCAGATGTCAGCGTTTACTGCTGGTAAGGACTCAAGGATCCAAAACCTACTGTTACTTGAGAGTGAGGTGGGGAATCACAATAAACCACCAAAAGTTTTAACGTTAGATGAGTTCCCCACTGGAAACAACGTTTCGAGATCTACCTCAATGGAGTGGATCCAAATTTGTGGGAAGCTATCGAGATTGGGTATAGTATGCCGGTGGGAGCAGATGGGGTAAAGCTTACTTTAGGAGGAATGACTGATGCTCCTTAAGTCAAGTATAATGCATAGAAGAGAGTTTATGCATTGATTACTCAGTCTATTCCTAAAGATATTTTCCACCGTACTCGGAGAATAAACAGGCCAAGAAATTATGGGATGAGCTGGAAAAGAGATACGACGGGAATGCTTCGCTGAAGGCAATTAAAGCTAAGGAATTGAAGAAAGAATTTGACAACTTCTCATCGATGGGGAACGAGAGTTTGGACGATGTGATTGATAGATTCTACCATCTGATGAGTGAAATGCATACACATGGTGTTACTACTACCATGAAAGAAAAGGTGTCAAATTTTGCAGATGGTTTGCCGAAAAAGTGGCTTCATTTGTGTCAAATCTGAGACAGAATGAGATGCTGGCAAAGTTGGATATCAATGACTTCATTCTAAAGCTGCGAGAAGAAGCACTTAGGATGAAGTACAGAGCTTAGAAGTCGTCGTACACTCAGAATCCAGCTTTGTACAATGCCACGCCACAAGCCAAGACGTTTGGAGCACCTCTTCAGACTGCATTTGTGTCTAGCTCATCGGGTCCTTCACAAGCTTCTCCTTCAGGTTCAGAAACTTCAGGGTCCTCTTATACCCAGTACATAGCAAATGCTACTAGACTAAAGACTGAGAATCTCGGTAATGTGTCTGTGGAAGTAGCTCGAGAGCACATGGATCTTTTGGCAGCAGTGGTTCAGTCTTATGATGGACTGGTTGCTGGGAAGATTGGAAACTGCCATCTGGCAGATGAGGACTACGAGCAGGTGGATGAATTGAGCTGGAAAGAATGGATATTATGTGGGCCTTAGCTAGTGCTGTCCAGAGGGCGAAGAAGTTTGTGAAAAAGACCGGACAAAACTTGGTTGCTACTAAGGATACCACATTTGGCTTTGACAAAAGTAAAGTGGTCTGTTTTAACTGTGAAGAAAAGGGGCACTTCAAGAGAGAATGTGTGAAGCCAAAGAAGACTGGGAACGGGAACCCATTCTCATCCTTCACTCGTCAAGACAAGCAAGCCAGCAGCTCTACTTCATCAAGCAATGATCCAAAAGCCTTGACTGCTCATGATGATGAAGGACAGGACTGGAGCTTTCGGTTTGTCTGTCCAGGGGAATCAAATATTGTAAGTGTAGAAGATTTGGATGATGATTCCGCTAGTGAGGGAGATATTGCAGTTAAGATAGCAATGTCAAATATTGAAGAGACACAGCAAAGAAAGAATCACCAGAACCAAGACATCCAATGCTGTGATGATGGCTAACTCTATTGAATCTCCTCAGGTAAGTATAACTGACAAATGTTTAAAAAACATGCTTGTTCTGATTGTGATACTTTTAGAGATAGCATAGATGAGAAATTTGCTAGGTTATTTGATCATAATGATAAAGTAGTGAAAGAATTGCAACTATGCACTGAGGCTAATAGAGTTTTAAAACAAAATGAGCATAGTTACAAAGAAAAGATAGACCTTTTGACTAAACAGCTTAGGGAAACTGAAGTAGTTGCATTTAACCAAGCTAATGATATTAGGTACTATCTTAACATCCTAGAAGACACTAAGAAACAAAAGGCAGTTTTAGAAGTATAAGTAAACTCATTAAAGCAAAAACTGCACAGCTGGACAAGTTCATCACATATTGTCCAGCACTTAGTAAGAGAAAGAAACAAGAGGAATCAAATATTGCAAGTGTAGAAGATTTGGATGATGATTCCGCGAGTGAGGGAGATATTGCAGTTGAGATAGCAATGTCAAATATTGAAGAGACAACAGCAAAGAAACAATCACCAGAACCAGAGACATCCAATGCTGTGATGATGGCTAACTCTACTGAATCTCCTCAGGTAAGTACAACTGACAAATTGTTTAAAAAACATGCTTGTTCTGATTGTGATACTTTTAGAGATAGCATAGATGAGAAATTTTCTAGGTTATTTGATCATAATGATAACTTAGTGAAAGAATTGCAACTATGCACTGAGGCTAATAGAGTTTTAAAACAAAATGAGCATAGTTACAAAGAAAAGATAGACCTTTTGACTAAACAGCTTAGGGAAACTGAAGTAGTTGCATTTAACCAAGCTAATGATATTAGGTACTATCTTAACACCCTAGAAGACACTAAGAAACAAAAGGCAGTTTTTGAAGTATAAGTAAACTCATTAAAGCAAAAACTGCACAGCTGGACAAGTTCATCGCATATTGTCCAGCACTTAGTAAGAGAAAGAAACAAGGGGGGGGGGGTGGGTTATAAATTGGTTCCACCACCACCTGAGACCTTGATGAACACAAATAGTAGACCAATAAATAACAACCCCATCAAGGATCATGTGGTATCTACCCCTCTTGTTAGTGATCCAGATACCTCATGTTCATCAATTGAATCTGGAACAAAACAGAAGGAGGCCACTTCAAAGGCAAAGAGTAAAATGCCTTGCATTAATCTAGAAAAAGAATTTGAAAAGGTTAATATAAAGTCCGGGTCAAACAAAGTCAAATCTGAATCTAAAAGAACGGCTAATGCTAATCTTTCACAAGCTTCATGTCAAAAACCAGTTAACCAAAAGGAAAAAGATGTTACAAATGTTAAGACAATTAATTTTGTTCAATAGAAGAAAACATCAAAAGACACAGAGTTAAAACCCAAACTAAGTGATGTTACTAGGGTGTCACACACATCTCCACAAAGAAAGTTTAATCATAAAGTTGATAGCAGGTCATGCTACAACTGTGGAGAGTGTGGACACATTGCTTCCTTTTGTCCTTACTATCAGACACCTAGGAAGAAGATTGAATTTCAGAATTCAAAACCTAGGTCTTATAAGAGGAGTTCTTTAACTCCACCTAGAAGAACTAGCGAACCTAATGTTCAATCCGTCAGCCAGTCGAATGTTTATCACAAACAGGCATTGCACAAATCTGGATTATGGAAAGAAAAGTCATCCTCTGTGTCTGGTAATGATGACAAAAAGGAACCCGAGCTACCCTCACTCTCTAAGGGTCAATGGGTGGAATTCATGATGTGTGATGCCTCTGGGAAACCCAAGCCAGTAAAGGCTTGGGTTCCTAACCTAAACTAACGGTTTTACTTGGTATGTGCAGGGTGTTCACTACAGTGCTGAAACCAACACGTGGATTGTAGACAGCGAAGCATCCAGGCACATGACAGGAAACAGGGCTCTTTTATCAAACGTAAAGCAAATAAAAGGAGGGCATGTTTTGTTTGCGGGAAACAAGGGAGGCTATATCATAGCTCAGGGAGAAGTTGGAAATCAGAAAGTTAAGTTTGATAGGGTGAACTACGTCCAGCAACTTCAAAACAACTTACTTTTCTGTTTCCCAAATCTGTGATAAAGGTTTTAAAGTCATGTTCGACAACAAGAAGTGTTACCTCCTAAAGATAGATTACGTGATTCCGAAGGACCAAGTGCTGATGACAGCTTCAAGATATAAAGACCTTTATGTTTTGGATCTCTCAACAGCTTCTACAACAGATCATGAAGTTCAATGCTTTCTATCAAAAGCCACTGAGAAGGACTCCATCTCCTGGCATAGGAGAATGGGTCACATCAATCAACGGAAGATGAATCACTTGATCCAGAAGGATCTTGTGAGAGGAGTTAATGTCAAGAATTTCTAACTTCCTGATTTTTGCATAGCTTGCAAGAAAGGCAAACAGACGAAGAAGTCTCATAAGGAAAAGAAAGTTCATTCAATAGAACTTCTCTTGACCTTCTTCACATGGATCTGTTTGGCCCAGTCAGTACAAAGAGCATTGCAGGCGACTTGTACTGTTTTGTGGTTACTGATGACTACTCAAGATTCTCTTGGTAATGTTTCTAAAGTCCAAATCAGAAACATTTGAGTCATTCAAGGAGTTAGTGACCACACTGGAATCTCTCTACAAGCTAAAGGTGAGACAAGTACGCTCAAACAACGGAACTGAATTCAAGAATTAGTGGATGGCGGATTACTGCAAGGAAAAGGGAATTGTGCATCAATTCACTTCTGCATACACGCCTCAGATGAATGGTGTTGCCGAGAGAAAGTACAGAAGCTTGATAGAAACAGCACGGACAATGCTGGCAGACTCAAAACTGCCTATCCAATTCTGGAATGAGGCAGTGGCTAATGCGTGTTATACACTGAATCGAGTTCTGATAGTCAAGCGCCATGGAAAGACATGTTACGAGATACTACAACGACGTAAACCGAATTTAGAGTATCTCGAACCATTTGGCGCGTCGTGTACACTCCTGAAGAAGACTCAAGAAGGTAAATTCAGCGAGAAGGCTGATGAAGGAATCTTCCTAGGATACAACATACCGAACAAGAGAGTTTACAACAACTCAACAGGTCTAGTAGAAGTGTGGTGTAATGTTGATGTTCAGAGATATACCACGCCACCTACTGGCAAAGGACCTGCCTACTTTTTCGACTATGATGGATTATTTAAGTCCTTTAACATCCCTATCTTTCCTTCTGATGATGAGTTGGCTACTCGGATGATGGATGATATCTTGAATACACCAACTCTTGATTCAACATCATCGACTTCACAGGGAGAATCATCTACTCAGTCAGGGGAAGTAGTCGACGACAGTGACACCTCCTCTGAAGATGAGGCTAAAAAAGATGACCAGAACAGTCAGGAGCAACAGGTTTCAGTTCCTGAAAGTCCACAAGCATCTAATGGTGATGCACCTTCAACTTCGGAACCTCAAACTCCTTCTACCTCAGATGCAGAACCAAATGTTCATAATCTTGGCTCTGAGGTAGCTGTTCCTATTACTCCAGGATCATGTCTAAACGTCTATCATCCCTTGGACAATGTCATTGGGGATGTCAGATCAGGAGTACAAACCCGAAATCAGCTGTACTCAGCTGATTATGCCTCTGTTATGGAAAAGGGTTACATTCATGATGGTGCTTATCGGTGTTTTGTCTCGTAGTTTGAGCCAAAATACGTAAGTGATGCATTAAACGATGAGGCATGGGTGAGTGCCATGCAAGAAGAACTTCTTCAATTCAAGAAGTTAGGAGTATGGACTCTGGTAGATAGACCTAAAGGTGCTAAAGTCATTGGCACCAACTGGGTCTTGAAATGCAAGAAGGATGACCAAGGGGTCATTATCAGGAACAAGGCTCGACTGGTTGTTCAGGGATTTCGCCAAGTCGAGGGGATTGACTACAATGAAGTGTTTGCACCAGTGGAAGGATGGAAGCCATCCGTATCTTCCTTGCCTATGTATCGTATATGAAGATTAAAGTATATCAATTAGATGTGAAGAGTGCATTCCTTCATGGGGAAATTCGAGAGACAGTGTATGTCAGTCAACCTGAGGGATTTGAAGATCCTTATCATCGAGACAGAGTTTACACACTCGACAAGGCCTTATACGGGCTTCATCAAGCTCCTAGGGCTGGTATGAGAAACTCTCAACTCATCTTGTGAAACACGGCTTTCGCAGGGGAGTTATTGACTGCACACTGTTCATCAAAGAAAAAGATGGAGACCTACTGCTAGTACAAATCTATGTCGATGACATAATCTTCGGTTCAAAGAACGAAGAATTATGCAAAGAGTTTGAAGCAATTATGAAGAAAGAGTTTGAAATGAGTGCTATGGGGGAGATGAAATTATTTCTCGGGTTACAGGTGGATCAGACACCAAATGGGATCTTTCTACATCAGACCAAGTATGTGGGAGACATTCTCAGTCGGTTTGACATGGAGCATGCTTCTGTAGCTGGGACTCCACTTGCTACAAATCATGATATAGCACCAGATGAAAATGGAGATCTGGTAGATGCCATAATGTACCGAGGAATGATTGGATCCCTCATGTATCTCACTGCCTCAAGACCTGATATCATGTATGCTACATGTTTATGTTCTAGATATCAGGCTAAGCCTAAGGTTAACCATCTGATCGGGGTCAAAAGGATATTTCGTTATCTAAAGGGTACACCCACACTTGGGTTGTGGTATCCTCATGATGATGACTTTGAGCTCACGGCGTATAGTGACTCGGATTACGGGCTGGCTGCAAGGTGAACTACAAGTCTACATCAGCAGGGTGTCAATTCTTTGGGAGGAGATTAGTTACCTGGCAGTGTAAGAAGCAGACCTCGGTTGCATTTCAACCTGTGAAGCCGAATACGTTGCTGCTGCAAGTTGCTATTCACAAATCATCTGGATTCAATAGCGAATGCGGGATTACGGTTTAAAGTTTTATTCTACTCCTATCTTTGTTGATAACTCTACTACAATGCAGTAACTAAAATCTGGTACAACATCCAAAGACCAAACACATCGGTATTAAATACCATTTCATAAGAGACTGTTTTGAAAAGAACTTAATAGATGTGGTAAAATTAATACTGATTTTCAACACGCTGACCTCTATACAAAAGCCTTTGATAAACCATGTTTTCTATATTTGTTAGAGGTCAACGGCGTTAAAACGAAAAGTGATGTTATTCCTGATGATGATCATGTGTGTAGTCCGATGCATTGTAGTTACATTTTTTTTTAATTTTTCCTTATTGATTTTATTCTGTTTAAATTAAATTCATGTTATTTAGCTGTCTGTTAAAATCCTAAAATAATTCAATCCAGTATGACTTTAGAATTTTAGAGGGAGAGTAGGTCAGCTAGTAACATTAAAAAAGACGAGGGAGAAGGAGTAGACAACTGATATAGGTAGATCGTATCTGTGATACCGATTCAAACCTTTTGGACAATGATAGTACACAGGAACAAATCAAAAGGGACTTTAAAATTTATTTAGAAAAGATGCAAAATTCAAAGTATAAGTCTGTGTAGTCTAAGCCATATAAAAGGGAAGATGATAGAAAAACTGGTAACTACTAAGGTAACACAAAGAAAGTAGACCTAGAGGTTGCTAGACCACAAATGATATGTCGGTAGATTCAACACAATGGATGAGTAGACCTGACTGGTGATTTTAAGATCAAACTAAGCTGTTCAACTGACTGTGGGCTGCCATCTTATCACTGGTTAACACAATCAACAATATTCCAATAAGGGGTAATGAGCATGTAAACGCCACAAATGTGTGCGGATGACCAAAATTAGAGCAAAGCATAGAAAAATGAAAGAAAATGCAATCAAGCTAATGACATATGTTGTTGGTGCATTCTGTACAAAAGAAAATTAGCTGCTTTAACAAGAAGATAGGTTGTGTGCCTCTCTGCTGTGCGATGGCACTGACCTGAGGATAAGCATAACCTAGATATTCTAGACTTCATTGTTGTTTGCCGCTTCTCTGCTGTGCGATGGCACTGACCTGAGGATTGGCTTCTCTGTGAAAGCTCTAAGAATAGTCTCTTCTTGTAAAAATACCCATAGACCGCTCAAAAGCTCCTGAGGAATATTGATTACAATATAAGTGTGGGATCCACAAATGTTAGTTGAAATAATTAAACCAAACTATCACCAGTTTGTGTCTAAAGTCTGTGTATGAATTTAGAGGACAAATATTGACAATCATTGTGGCTGCATTCTTGAAAGTTCAAATCAATGTGGGAATCTAATAGTACCAGTGTGATTTCCTAAAATTGCTACAGACTCTGGATGAAAACCAAGAAGTGAGCATCAAAAGGTTTCGATAACTAGTCCCAAATGATTTGACTTGCCTGTATGATTCCAAAATTGAATTGGTCCAGGTGTGGTCAAATTTAATTGAAGCTGCCTATTCTGGAACCAAATCCTGTAGATGTCTATCTTAGGATTTATCTCTCACAAAAAGTCAAAAACAAGTGTTTATTGTTGTATTCAGTTTAAGTTTCTAGTTAGTTAGTCATTTTAGTTGTTTGTTTGTTGGACTATATCATGAAAATCAGTATGGATTCACTCACCTAAAAGGATCATGTCTGAGATGATCAAATGATTACAATGTTTATACTATAGTTTGAAAAGGGTTAAATGTAAAATGGTAAGAAATGCAGAAAATTTCATAAGTATGACACATTCACACGAATGGACCTTTAGTATGGACTTATCATACGAATGGGAACCATACGTACGAATGGACCATAAGTATGGACCATTCAACCGAATGGCCCATACGATTGACCCAGTCGGATGGTTAAGAGTGAACGAATGGGTAAGTTGCATGACTGAACTCCAGTCGGACGACTGAATGAGACGACTGAATGGGGCGACTGAATCAATCGCACGACTGAGGCACATTCGCCCGAATGAGCCCAGTCGTATGATTGAATTTAGGGTTAGTATAAATAGAGAGTGAGTCGGTCGCAGAGACTCACCACTCTCAAATTTACCCTAAATCGCACGACTAACGTTACGCTGCCCAAATTCCGTTTGATCACTAAACCCTCGATTCTCACATACTGACCATTTGCATTGACTCTACAGGTAATTTGCGGTGCAGAAACATTATCAAATCATTCAATTTGACTCTAAATCTGGACAATCGGATTCGTTAGAAAAACGTGTCTTGTGTGGCAAAATAACCTAACTAAACAACGTAAACAAATGAAAGTAAAGGTTTTAGGTGTTAAACGAATGAATTACGAGTAAGGAACCAGAACACGAAGCTTAAAACTCAGAATTGGTGAAAAATTGAATTTGAATTGAGCGGACAGAAAGACATGCCAATGGACAGGTTGATGAGCTTCAGTCGCACGATTGAAGAGTGCGAATAGCATAACCGCATGACTGAACTATGCGTATGAGTTTAGACGCACGACTGGTGTAACCGCATGAGGCTACATACGCATGAGTCCAGTCGCACACTCAGTAGTACGTATGGAGTCATTCGCACGACTGAATCCCAGTCGCACAGCCTCATTCGCATGACAGAAAAGAATTGTGTTCAAGTCCGAGTGTTTCATGACATTCTTAACCAATGGGTACTAATGTTTACTTTCCTTGTGTAACAGATGGCCAGCCGTTGGACTATGAGTACGAAGCACAATATTTGTGCTCATCTGGATCTCACATCCAGAATGCTTTAGACTTCTCGGGCATTATAACCTTCCTCAGGAGATCGAGGATTGCACACGCTATATCTGCTCCATGTACACCTTATCGGTCTATTCAGCAGGCCTTCTGGGAAGGTGCGGTTGTTGATCGATCCTCTGAGCCTCACTGTATCAGAGGTACTATCTTTGGAGAGGCTATAGCTATCACAGAGGAGGATCTAAGGACCGTGTTACAGTTGGGGGACGATGCTGACTGTCCCACTAAATTACACCCCCTTACTGTCAAAGGATGTTTTCTTCGAGCCAAGTACGCTGGGGACATCAATGCTGGGGTGCTCAAAAAGAGCAACCTCTATCCCCAGCTCAAGTACCTTGCTCACGTATTGTTGAAATGCATAGCATCCAGAAAGGGAGGCTTTGATGAGTTGTCTGACCAGATCCAGAACGCTTTTGTTGCGTTGGTGCTGAACCATCCGTTCAGCTTCTCCAGGATGATCTTCACCTACTTGGTGGAGAACATTGAGGGGAAAGGGAAGGAGGGCTTCTGCATGTACCCCCGATTTATGCAAATGATCATAGACCAGAGCTCCCCTCCCTGCGAAAGGAGAAGGATGATGCTGTAGTGCTTGAGGTGATGGATGATACCACCTTGGGCTGGATGAAGGTATACAGGGGAAAGCAGGTGAAACCCCCTGTCAAGAGATTGTTTAGGCATCTGGCCCGTGAAAACTATGTGGTGCCAGCTAGGAGGAAGTGGCGCCATGACGACAGTGATTCTGATGTTGAGCAGATTGCTTTACCCGCCGATGACTCTGATGATGATGACGGTGGGGATGCTGGAGATGACATGCCCATTCCACCGAGGGGCGCAACTACAGACGTTATACCTCCAGTATCTGCCCCCATGGGAGACGTAGCTGAGTCAGCCGGGTTCCACCAGGACTTTATACCTGGTGAGGAGGAAGAAGAGTCAGACGAGGAGCCATTGACTAGGACTGTGGGAAGCAAGGTTGTTCCCATAGAGTATGGACTCCGGGCGGTTGGTGAACGCCCAGGGATTCGGGAGAGACGACTGCAGATCCTAGCTATGCTCCTGAGTCTACTAGCCGTGTTCTAGGGGGAGCATCCACCTCGACTGGATCGAGGAAGAAACGGATGGCTCAGCCCCACGGCCAGAAGAAGAAGAGGAAAAGACTGACCTTCCTCTCCACCACAGCCACTACATCTACCATCACCACTACCCCTTCTAGAGCCACACCATCCACCACCACAGCCACCACAACAACCACCACCACACCTCCCACCACTGAACATATGCCAACCACCACCATATCATTCACTCCTACATCACCTACACTATCTCACAGACCCAACCCCATTTTCACCACAGCCACCACCACCACTACTAGCCACCAGTAGGACCCTCATCTCATCCCACCCACACATTGTATAGGATCTCATCTACCTCAATTTGGGGTAGAGGACCAGCTTTCAGCGCTAAACCTATGGTGATGCAACTGTTAGCTGCTGATGAAGAGAAGACTGCGCAGATCCGACAGCTTGCAGATCTCACAGCTGCGCAGTCACACCAGATCTCGGAGCAGGCTCGGCTGATCGAGGAGCAGGCCCAACAAATGGCTGCTCAGAGCCACGAGATCACCCAACTCCAAGAGCATAGAGTCACTTCTGCTAAGAAGATTGAGGAGTTGGAGAATGCTAAGAAGACCATCATACTCAAACTTAAGAGATCTAAAGATGAGCCTCTGAAGATTAAAGAGGGAGATGGTGATGATGATGATGATGATGATGAGACTGAGGATGATAAGGGGATTGAGGACGAGAGGACAGAGGAGAAGAATGAGGATGATGATGAAGAAGGAGGCGATGCAGCTGCATCTACCTCTGCTCAAGGTCAGAGAAAGAAGTCTAAGAAGAATCAAGACCAACAAGCTTCCTCCTCTGCTCCACCAAGTGATGACCCAGTAATCCAAGACAAAAGTAATAATTAGATGTCTATGTATTTGATTACTTTTTATTTGAATCATGTATTTAAACTTATGTATTTAATGGTTATGTTAAGATTAATGCTTTTGTTTTGATTATTAGCTAATGGTTGATGTACTACATGTTTATATCAAACAGATCCAAACTATCAGAGGGATGAGTTCGATGTTGCTCCCCTTTAGCAGATCAAGACTCAGCTAACTATGATTCTTGATCTGCAAGGGATTGTCAGAAGGTCGGTGAGTTATACCCCTGAAGAAGGGGAAATAATTCACGATCTATCAAATGAGCAACTAGCTGAGATCTTCAAGCTAAATCCCGATGAGATTGTAAAGGATGCTCCAACGTGCGACTCGACAAGTGACGAAGAGCTCAACGACGTTGATGAAATAGAGATAGAAGATGTCACTGTAGAGCACTACCCTCAGTATGCTGACAATGAGGGAAATGTGGTCCCCAATCTGGGTGAATCCCTTGTCAGTGATATGTTTGAGGTGTTAGACAAAATGGAGCAGGAGTTGAGAAGACAGAGAAACGGCCCAAGCCTCAAATGATGATGTTGATATCCGAAAGGCTGAGTGGGCTGCATGTTTTGAAGAAGTTAGAGCCCAACGAGCTGCACCTAAACATGATGCCTACACCAAACTCTACAGAGTCAAGAAACATCATAAGGTGTCAGGCAGGATTATAGCATGGGCATATTTTGATGACCTTAACGTTTATGCAGTTAAGAGGGAGAAGGGCATATAGTATTTTAGATTTCCACATGATCTAAAGACTCTACCAGGTTTTGAGCTCAACCAGCTGGCCAACTGAAGCTGTTGTATGCTGACATGAGAAAGATGTCAGGCTGTTTGAGGCTGCCCTAAGAAAGGAGTACCACACCAGGTGGGTTAACTTCGGACCCCAACAGCTACACGATACATCAGAAGATCTGAAGTTGATGCATTACTGGAAAGCCAAAGATAGTGTTGAAGTGGAGTCCTCCGCGCACGATGTCAAGAATCCCACTCAGGGAAATGCCACAGGACTTCACTCCACACTTTAAGTGGTGGTACTACGATTGGAGGACAGGAGAAGCGGTCATAGTCCTAAACAAAGAGGGCCAAATAGATACCATCAGGGTATTTGACTCAATGTGGCTCACCAACTTGTCAGCAAATGATGTCTACACTCTATACAAGTGGCCACTGTTTTATGATACGCAGGACATAGTACAAGCCCTCTAATTCCAAAATGTTATAAGACTCTGTTTTGCATTTGAGATTCATGCAGGAGTTACAAAAGAGGATAAGTACAAGAAGTTTAAGGAGGTAATGAAGACAACAAGACATTAGAGAGATCTAGGTCCAAGGGGGAGTTTGTTGGTACATATATGTCCCTAGATCATGTTATGAATGTAATAGATCTTGTTTGTCTAATTCTGATGTAATGGTTCGAATGATTAATGAAATGATATTGATTGTCTGGTATTTATAACATTTAATATTTCATTAATGAGTCGATGTTGAATTAGTTAATTAGGTTTGTGACTGTCTGATGTGTCATGCATAATGTTATAATGTTAAATACACTCAAACTTGATGAAGTGAAGTTCTCATGCGTCCGACTGGACCATGCGTCCCAACAGTGATCATGCGTCCGAATGGCCATGCGACTAAGTGTCCATACGCCTAAATAGTTCATACGCATGAATAACTTCATACAAATGACTCAGTCGCACGACTGAACACTCAGTCGTGCGGATGAATCAACCGTATGGTTCAATCGCACGACTGAATCATACTAATGGTTCAGTCGCACGAATGAACAATACTAACCTATAAATACAACCCAATTCGTGGAAAAACGAGAGAATTGATTCTATTTTCGATTCCAAACGTACCCTAGCCATGCAGAAACCTCCAAGTTGATACTCCAAGTTCATAGAACGCTGTAGATTGATTCTAAACGCTTGATGCAATACTTTATTGATTCTACGTGCGTTCTCACTGATTGGTTTACACGTTAATCATTAGGTATTTTGTTCAAATACCAGGTCCTGACATAAAGTTTTTCTAAATTTGTAAATATATATAAACTAGGTTAGTATCCGTATAGTATACAGGTTGGATAAAAAAATATATTAAATAATTATTAATAAAAATTAATGAGTTATAAAATGATATTTTAACATAAAATATGATTAACATTACATATGAGCAATAACAGAACCATATCATTTTTTAAATTTTGTTTTATTTTTTCAAAAAAAGTTAGTTTTTAAAAAAATTATTACAAAACAAACCGTTTTTAAAAATATCACTTTAATTAGTTCTTTATTATAACTTTGAAATTTATTTATTTTTTGTTTCATAAGAATTTTATTTTTCGAAAGCCACAAGTTTTAAAATATATCATCTTGTTTAAAAGTTTGATATTTTTTTTTGAAAAATTTCTTATTTTATAAAAAAATATATTTCTCTACAAATTACATTTGTAGAAAGATCTCTTTTTTAGTTTAATAAAAATATTTTTAATATGAAAAAAATTAAATAATATCATTTATAGTTAATGTAATACTATTATGAGAGAAGCGGAAAAATACAATTTAAGAGCTTTAAAATTATGACAAGTGTTTTTAAAAAGTCTTCTTTTATTAGTATAGATAGATTAAATTTAATTAATGATATCATTTTCTGATAAACATAAAACCATAAAACGAACGTGTTTTTTAAACGAGTACAATATCATTACATAAAAAGATAATAGTTTTTTTACGTTTTTAAGCTCATATGATTTAACTCGTCATTTTATATTTATTGTAATTAATTGTGTCTTTTTGTTATATATTATTTTTTATAAATTGATGAATTAAAAAAATGATAAATAACATTGTTTTGTATTTTTAATATGTAAAACATAATGATAAATTAATAATTAAAGAATCTAATACATTAGAAATAAAGACAAAATAACATAAAATAATATAAAACATGAAACATAACATAAAATAATATAAAACACGAACACAAACATTTTTTTTATTGTAATAGTATTATATTTAATACTATAAATTTTAAAATATAGATTGATGAAATAACATGATTGTGTATTTATAATTATAAAACACAATAATTGAAAAAAATAATTTTATGTAATTTATAAAAAATAATGATAAAAATAACATATATATTATCTTGAACAATATGAAATTTAAAATAAATTTGGGAAATAAAATCATTGTGTATTTGTAATTGTGAAATATAATGATAGATAATAAGGTTATAGAGTATATATAATAGATGGTGAATAATATATTAAAAAATGAATTGATATTTAACATAATTATAATATTTGACACAATGAGTTAATGTATTAACACAATTAATAAAATGACATCCTTTTAAAAACAATATAAGTATACTTGTTAAGACATAAATTTTTAGAGTTTTTAGATTAAATATTATTTTTATCATAACCTATCTAACTTCCAAGTTAGAATAACAAGGGTTTTATTCAAAGTTTAAATATCCAAACTTTATTTGATATTGGTCTTATATATAGAATATATAATTTATATTTCTTATTTATGAAATTATTAAAACATCTCATACATTTTAGTAAATGACACAACTCTTCTACATTTTCGTATGTAAGTGTATGACATTAAGAAGATTAGTAGAATGAAATATATGTTGGGTAAAATCTTTAATTATATCGACGTCTTTAAAATAAATCTAGCTATAAAAAATATAACTGAATATAAAAATATAAAAAAATTAAATAGGGAGAAAAGGTTTAGAGGGTATATGTCTATTTGAGTAATATTCACTATAGGAAGTCGAACTATTTTGTAAACGCTACTTGAACTAGTTACTTTCAACGAACACTTCTTTCATAGACAATAAAAAATAAAGATTTAAGCCATTACATACCAATACCGACTGTTTATTTAAATAATTTCTTATTTTTTAATCCAATGTTTAACTTTCTTATAAATTCAATCTAGAAGATAGGTCAATGTCAAAATGTTTTCATCATACCCCTAACGTACCTTTAAACTTATTTTTTTACAAGAAACATTTGTTTTGTTAAAGGACCTGTAACTCATGCTACTTGTGTATATTTGTATATAGTAATAGTAATTATCTTTTTTATAAGGTTAAGAATTTAAGTTAGATACTAAAATAGCATTAGATAAGCGTGTGTGCGCTTGTCGTTCTAACAAAGTAATATTAAATCCTAATAAGCAATAAAGAAACCTTAAATGAGTTATATTGGGTAGAAATCAACCATATTAGGCTTAATTAACGAAGGTGGGCTTGAATAGTTATATTATGCCTTAGTGAATCATATTATGTCCTAATGAGTTATATAAGGGCTTAATGAGTTGTAGATAAGTCAATTAAGAAGTCATTTAATAAGTTATATTAAATCTTAAAAGTTATTTAAGTTTTAACGAGCTATATAATTGGGTAATAATAATCATATTGGCTTTATGGGGTATAATAAGTTATATAAAATCTTAAAAATTATTTTACTACTGTAAAATATATTTTACCTTAATGAGTAATATTAGGTTACCTTAATGAGTAATATTAGGTTACCTTAATGAGTAATATTAGGTTACATTGACTTTTTCTTTACCAAGAACCACCTACTAAATTGTTTGAAAAGTTTCATTTTTATCTTAAAAATTATACATATATACTTCATAAAAATCTACAAGTAAACCTTGTCGGATGCATACTAACATTTGACTTGATTTTTTTCAGTAGGTTGTTATAACCGATTAAATGTTCATACAAACAATTTATTCTGAAGACTTGATCATTACTATCCATTCTGATTACTTGATTCAAATCTATAGACGATTACAACACAACAATTAGACATACTAAGCGAGTGCTTATGATTTAACAATTAAATTGTAAAACTAAGATAACACAACAAAAACCACTGAAGTACCGTACGCTCACATGCATATGCTACACCAAAACTGAGCGTGGGACATGCACTTTTGGGCCCATCATACTTCGGCATTAACAAATGCACAACATATGTTAGTTTGAGGTAGTCACTCGACGTTCGTCCGGAATTTGTTTGAAAAATGCTCATTCGAATTTTTGCTCGATTGTAAACGAGCCGATCGGCTCGGATCGGTTTGTAAACGAGCCAAGCACGAGCAAAGGTCCGCTCAGTTCAGATCGGCTTGAATTAATATGCATATATAATTTATACGTAACACTCTAGTAGATTTGACCCATTATATACAAATATACAATTATATTTATGCATACTTGATCAATCAACCTAATAAAGAATTCTACATTAAACATAGAAGTGAAATTCTAATACGTTAAGAGATATTTTTCTATCATTTCCCGCTTTCACCGTTATCGTTCTCTGTAATATGCTCTCTGTCTTATCGGCTACATACTTAGTCTCATCGTCAACCACAACGTATTGTCATCCACAAAAATATTATATAATGAAATCTTATTCGTTGCGCTATAGATCATATGACACACTAGATAGTTGGGTGTATAAATTGTTCGCCGCTCGTTTGTGCTCGCTCGACGCTCGCTCGAAAATTAATGCTCGAAAAATGCTCGTTCGATTTCCTGCTCGGTTGTAAACGAGCCGATCGGCTCGGTTCGGTTTGGAAACGAGCCAAGCATGAGCAAAGGTCCGCTCGGTTCGGCTCGGCTCGTGAACACCCCTAGTCATGCCATCCTATTAAAGACTTAACAAATTGTAAGGTGTACACTTAAATGTTAATGTAACAAAGAGCTTAGCATACATTCATGAAGTCCAGAGTAAAGTTACTTTGAATGTTTTACACAACCTAAAAGAAATAAGTTAAGTGTAAAATCTTCCGAAGCCAAATAATCAAATCTTCCGAAGCCAAATATAAAGTCTTCCGAAGCTTTTGAGACGAAGTCTTCCAAAGCCAAAGACTGAATTCTTTCGAAGGCAGAGAAAACATGCTTTCTCTGATCACCTTTTGACAAAAGCTGAAAAACTTTCTGCTGCCACCTCTAAAAGCTGAAAGGATCCATACTTTTTTCCACTGTAAATTAAGTGCGGGACCAGTGAAAGGGGTTCACTTTCAACACAACAACACAAAGGCGAGATTAACTAAACTCAAGCAAATAGTAAACTGGATTAACCACAATAAAGACACATAGAACACAAGTTATGTAAGAGGCAGAACACAAGTATATGGTTTTCAAGAATGCAGTATATTGCTTTTTCTATGTTCTATTACAAGTATTACAAAGCATATCCATAAAGTTACAAGAACATGAGATACTTATACTACATCCTACAGCCGGCCATACTATGAAAGCCAGCTGGATACAATTGACTAGACTCAAAACAAAATCAATTATAGAGTCAAAAAGGCAGATTGCCTTTTTGACTTTGTGACTATGACATGCCATAGCTCATATCTTTATCTATTACAAAAAGGATAAAGTAGATGAAGTAGAAAGTTTACAGACTCAAGACCTCAATGTACAGTTACCAAAAGCATGGACCTTTTCACCAACTCATGTAAGTTGGTGCCTTTACAGAGATGCAGCGGAAAGGTGTCCAGATTTATGGAATAATACATCAGATAAAGCATATTACTAAAAGTCTTCGGAAGAAATCTTTCTTCAAGAGTTGAGGCTTCGGAAGACTTTGTCTTTGAAGCTTCAGAAGACTTCATCTTGGCTTTAGAAGATATTGGTCTTGGCTTCGGAAGATTTCACACTTAGAATATTCTGTTGCATGTGAAACTTCCGAAGCACTCGTCTTCAGTACTTGTGCAGCATGCACGCAGAAAGTCTTTGGTTGTTTCAGCCTCTATGCATATTCTCCACAAACTCCCCTAGATTGGTGCTACTAAAACTTCAGAAGACTTCAGATATCAACAGTCCTCATTAGGATGATAACCAACCTTTCTTCATGAGATGATTAGGATCCTTCAGATTGTCAAAATGTCTTCTCATGTCAAAGAGATTATGTAGAGGCAACTGAAACATGTCTTACCAAGTGTAGACATTCTCAATGCCATGATCTCTGATAACATGTCACCTTTCTAGATTTGTAGTCTATGTCCAGGACATGATGGGTCTTTTTGATGCAAGAGGAGCTATTTGAATGGGAGATGATGGAGCATCCTCTGGCTGCACATCTTGAGGATGTTCTGACTCATCCTGAGGTTTAGAAAAGGATGTCATCTTCTTCTTCTTCTTTGGCTTTAGTTTAGAAGCCATCATTTTCTTTCTCTTCATAACTTTTAACTGAGAAGACTAGCCTGCAGTGGCCTGATTGATCTTTATTGTCTTTCTCAGTTGGGTCTTCAACTCTCACAGGTTCAGATTGGGAGTGAGTCTGACCCTGCTGTGGATCAGAAGATGAAGCTTGCTGAGATTCAGTTGGAGGTCCAAGTTGTGATGTCTCTAGTTATTCACCTTAACCTCCACTTCAGGTGGGGCTTGACTTGAAGGGGAATGTAAGTCAACCAGCTCTTCACTCTTGATCTTCTGTTTGATCATCCTGATATGCTCATCCATAGTGGATAGGGACATGGGGCCAAGTCTCCTTCTGGAGAATCCATACAGCTTGAAGAAACTCATCATCCTCTGCTGTCAGCAGATTTCTTCATGCTTTTGTGGATGATGGCGCTTGACTTAGCAGCTTCTTCCCTCAGCTTTCTTTTAGTTTTCTTTCTTTCTTTGACTATCTCAAGTTCAAGTTATTTGAGATACTCAAACTCAACATAGTCATAAGACAGGGGAAGAAGTGCTTTTGCCTAGTAGAGGCGTGTGGCACTCAAGTAGTTGATCATCTTGATCCTTTCTTCTTCTTTATCTACCTGAGGTTCTTGTTGAACCACATCCTCTTGTGCGGACTTTCTTGAAGTGGGAGAGGGTAGGCACATGCTTGTACAATCTTTTCTTTCTTCTCTCTTCTTTGATTTGTACTAACAATTCTGCATTTTCAGCCTCCTTCTTCTCCCTTGATCTTTCCAGGTCAACTAGTTCATTTAGCTCTTTTAAGGGGAGAGAGATGACATTGTCTATGTCATAGTTCCTTGTCTGCAAATAGTTATCCTTGTCACACCCCCGCTTATAGAGGAAACACGAGGATGTAACGGACGGGATCGTCATAACACATTGATAATTATAGATATGCATTAAATAATGAAAGTCAACGTGTCATGACGTCACCGGACACAAATGGAGACTTGTGTCATGGTTAGTCAGTTCCACGACAAACATAGTCATACTAACAAATGAGTAAAAATCCCACAACCTGGGAACAAGTAACCAAAATGTGAATTACAAGTAAATGTCAAATGCACCCAAATTTAAGATAAAGTAAGACTAAGGTCAACGCTAAGGCCAGCTTCCCTAGCAATCCTCAAAGATTATTACCTGAAAAGATATGCTCAAAATGGTCAACATAATGTTGGTGAGTTCGCATGTTTAAATAATAAACAAAACTTGATGCTATGTAAAAGTTTGGTAGGACATGAGTGCATACAGTTATAAGCAAGTAATATCACATGTATCATGAGCATCACAACTGAACCTACGACGTACACAAAGAATTTGTCGGAGCATATTCACCCTAGGGTCTGTCCCTGGCCATTGTCAGTCCCAACTAGTATGCTAACAAACAAGGGTGGGGGTGTTAACCCAATAGTACTATCAATATATATCCGTCGGCTCCAACACCGGAGTTGTAGATACATGTGTCCCTAGTTTCTGAACTTAATGTAATATCTTTGTATTGTATTACACATATGTAATTGTAAGGGTACGTAATGAAATACAATATGTGGTTGTGCTTAATATTGAATATTTCATTGGTTAGTATGTAATAACGCTTATTGACTTGATTATATAGGTTGTGGTTGTTTGAATACTATCTAAATCAACTAATGACTATGAAATATATTCAAACTTAATCATGTGAAGTTCTCATACGATTGGCCCATGCTAATGGACCATACGCATGAACAACTTCATGCTATGAACCAGTCGTACGAATGAACCAGGAGACTGGATCAGTTGCATGATTGAAACATGAGATTGACTCAATCGCACGACTGAACCATGCAAATGGTCCAGTCACACAATTGAGAAACCTTAACCTATAAATACCACATAAATAGTAGAAAAATGTGACACTTCGAATATTTTGATACCCAGACGTACCCTAGCCGTCCAGTGACCTCTAATAACCTGTTCCAATTTCAAAGATCATAGTAGATCGATTGCTAGTCGTTCTTAACGTTTAGATTCAATCCTTAATTGATTCTACGTGCGTTCTCACTGATTTGATCGCCAATCAAATAGGATTCCGCACTATTTGATTCGGTATACGCGTAAATCTGTTAGTATTCGTCGAGTACACGATCCCTAACAAGTGGTATAAGAGCCTTGGCTCTAGATTTACGTGTGATTCAATCGTTTTGATATAAAAATTATGTTTTTATGCTTAAAAACGGAATCTTTTATGTCAAATCGGGTTTTAGACGTCTCCTGATCGTCAAGTTAAGTTTTTTCCGGCATACGGCAATTAGGGTTAGCAAAAATTCATGTTTCTGCGTTCAAACACTTAAACCTAGAAATTTTCGAATTTCAGCAGGTTTAGTCGCACGATTGACTCAATCACATGACTGAGGTCATACGCATTCCCCATATGCACGATTGGACTCAGTCGCACTTTCATTCATCTGACTGAGAAGACTATTCACATTGCTCATCCGCATTAGTTCATTCGGCCGACTGAGTCATCCGCATTAGTTTAGTCGCACGATTGAACCATCCGCATAGTTCAATCGCTCGAATAGCCCAATCGCACAACTTCATTCGCACATAATACAAAAGTTTGGTTAAAAGTTAAAGTTAATAGCAATAAAGGACCAATATTAAGCTTTCACAGTAGGGAGAGACTCACGTATACAAAACTTACTGCTACTAGAGAATGAAGTGGGGAATCACAACAAACCCCCAAAGCTGATAACGTTAGATGAATATCCACAATGGAAATAACGTTCGAGGTCTACTTAAACGGAGTAGATCCAAATCTATGGGAGTCTATAGAGTCATGGTACAACATGCCTGTAGGAGCTGATGATGTCAAACTCACACTTGGTGGCATGAATGACGGACAAAAGGTGAAATACAATGCAGAGAAGAAAGTTTATGCTTTACTTACTCAGTCAATTCCGAAGGATATTTTCCATCAGTTCTCCGAATATACACAAGCAAAGAAGCTCTGGGATGCATTGGAGAAACGGTATGACGGAAACGCATCATGAAGGCCATAAAGGCTAAGGCTTTAAAGAAGGAGTTTGACAACTTCTCCTCGATGGGTAAAGAAAGCCTAGATGATGTGATCGATAGATTCTACCACTTGATGAGTGAGATGCACACTCATGGAGTATCGACGTCAATGGAGGACAAAGTGTCCAACTTTGCAGATGGGCTGCCAGAGAAATGGGTTTCATTTGTCTCCAATTTCAGACAGAATGGTATACTAACGAAGTTAGATTTCAATGACTTTATTCTGAAAAAGAGAAGAAGAACCGAGGATGAAGTACAGAGCTCAAAAGGCTTCTTATGATCAGAATCCTGCACTGTACAACGCGATTCCTCAAGCCAAAACATCTGGAGCTCCTCTTTAGACAGCTTTTGTATCAAGCTCGTCTAGTCCTTCACCAGCCCCTACTTCAGGGTCAGAAACGTCAGGGTCGTCCGGTACCCAATACATTGCACCTGAAGCAAATGCAACAAAGCTGAAGACCGAGAACTTCGACAATGTGACAGTTGAGGTAGCTAAAGAGCACATGGATCTCTTAGCTGTAGTAGTCCACTCCTATGATGGACTAATTGCTGGGAAGATTGGGAACTGTCATCTGGCAGATAAGGATTATGAGCAGGTGGATGAGACAGAGCTGGAGCGGATGGACATAATGTGGGCCTTAGCCAGTGCAGTCCGGAGAGCTAAGAAGTTTGTCAAAAAGACCGGACAAAATTTGATTGCTACTAAGGACACTACCTTCGGCTTTGATAAATCCAAGGTAACCTGCTTCAACTGCGGAGAGAAAGGGCACTTCAAAAGGGAGCGCGTGAAGCCAAAGAAGACTGGCAATGGGAATCCTTTCTCCTTTTCAATCGTCAGGAGAAACCCACTAGCAGTCCTACTTCATCAAGCAAGGATCCCAAAGCCTTGACTGCTCATGATGATGAAGGACAGGACTGGAGCTTTCGGTTTGTCTCACTTGGAGAATCCAATGTCACTAGTGTGGAGGATATCGATGATGACTCTGCCAGTGAAGGAGATATAGCAGTCGAACTTGCGATGTCAATATAAGAAGAAACTGCACCAGTGGTCACATACCTGCCTGAAGAAGGGAGTACTATGACAAAGTCAGAATCACCAGCTCCAGAAACACCAGATTCTGCATTGATGGCTGATTCTTTAGAAACCGCTTAGGTAAGTACTACTGACCAACTCTTTAATAATCATACTTGTTCTGATTGTAATAAATTTAGGGAAAGATTTAAAATTTTCTAGGTTATTAGATCATAATGATAACTTAGTAAAAGACTTAGAACTGTGCACTAAAGCTAACAGAGTTTTAAAACAAAATGAGCATAGTTACAAAGAAAAGATAGACCTTTTGAACAAACAACTTAGAGAAACAGAAGTTGTAGCCTTTAACCAAGCTAATGACATTAGGTACTATCTAAACTCCCTAGAGGACACTAAGAAACAAAAGGAAGTTTTAGAAGTAGAAGTTAATTCCTTAAAACAAAAATTGCATAGTTGGACTAGTTCTTCACACATAGTCCAAAACTTAGTGAGAGAGAGAACAATGGGGAGGGATTGGGTTATAAAGTGGTTCCACCACCACATGAGATCTTGATGAACACAAAGTGTAAACAAATTAATGATAATACAATCAAAGATCATGTGGTGTCCACTCCTCTTGTAAGTGATCTAGATTCCAAATGTTCATCAATGAATCTGGCACTAAACAAAAGGAGGCCACTTCAAAGGCAAAAGTAAAATGCCTTGCATTAATCTGGACAAAGAGTTTGAAAAGGTTAGTATAAAGTCTGGTTCAACAATTGTCAAATCTGAACCTAAAAAGACCAATAATGTTAACCAATCACGTGCATCATGTCTAAGTCCAGAAAATAGAATAGAAAAAGATGTTAAAAATGTTAAAGCAATTAACTTTGTTAAACTAGACAAAACATCTAAACAATTAGAGTCAAAACCCAAACAGAGTAAGGTCAACCGGGTGTGACATAATTCTCCACAAAAATAGTTAAATCGTAAAGTCAAAAGCAGAGCTTGCTACAGCTGTGGAGAGTATGGACACATTGCGTCTCATTGTTCTTACTATCAGACACACATGAGGAAAGTTGAACTTCCTGAACAAAAACCTAGCTCTTTTAAGAGGAACTCAGTAACACCACCTAAAAGAGATAGTGAACCTAAAGTTCAACACATTAGCCAGTCGTCTGTTTATCATAAACAGGCCTTATACAAAGCTAGCCTAGGAAGGAGAAATCAACCTCATTGTCTGATAATGAGAAAAAGAAGACATCTAAGCTTCCCTCATCCTCGAAGGTCAATGGGTAACATTTATGATGTGTGATGCCCCTGGGAAACCCAAGCTAGTGAAGGCTTGGGTTCCTAACCTGAACTAATGTTTTCAAATTGAATGTGCAGGGTGTTCGATATAGTGCTGAAACCAACACATGGGTTATAGACAGCGGAGCATCCTGGCACATGATAGGGAGCAGGGATCTCTTATCAAACATCAAATAGATAAAAGGAGGTCACGTTTCGTTTGCTAGAAACAAAGGTGGGTACATCACAGCTCAAGTGGAAGTAGGTAATCAAAAAGTGAAGTTTGACAAGGTAAACTACATTCAACAACTTCAGAATAACTTGCTTTCTGTTCCTCAAATTTGTGATAAAGACTTTAAGGTAATGTTTGACAACAAGAAGTGCTATGTCCTGAAAAAGGACTACGTTATCCCGGAGGATCAAGTATTAATGTCTGCCTCAAGATATAAGGATCTTTATGTCTTGGATCTATCTAAGGCCTTCACAACGGATCATGAAGTTCAGTGCCTCTTGTCAAAAGCTACTGAGAAGGAATCCATCTCCTGGCATAGGAGAATGGAACACATTAATCCGGAAGATGAATCACTTGATCCAAAATGATCTAGTGAGAGGAGTTAACGTCAAAAACTTCCAACTTCCGGATTTTTGTGTTGCGTGCAAGAAGGGCAAACAAACGAAGAAGTCTCATAAGGAAAAGAAAGTTCATTCTATCGAACTTCTCTTGAACTTCTTCACATGGATCTGTTTGGTCCAGTCAGTACAAGAAGTATCGCAGGCGACTTGTACTGCTATGTAGTTACTGATGACTACTCAAGATCACTTGGGTGATGTTTTTAAAATCCAAATCAGAAACATTTGAGTCATTCAAGGAGTTAGTAATTACTCTGGAGTCTCTATACATTTTGAAGCTACGTCAAGTGCGCTCAGACAACGGAACCGAGTTCAAGAATCAATGGATGGAGGCTTACTGCAAGGAAAAGGGAATTGTGCGTCAGTTCACTTCTGCCTACACTCCTTAGAACAAACTAAGTTGTTCAACAAAGCTGTGGGTTAACATCTTATCCCCGGTTAACACAATCAACAAAATTCCAATAAGGGGTGACGAGCAGAATAAATGCCACAAATGTGAGCGTAAGACGAAAATATGAGCAAAAGCACTCAAACTAACAACTTCGTTGTTGGTGAGATCTATGCAAAAAGATTAAAATTGCTCAAACAAGAAGATAGGTTATCTGCCTCTCTGCTGTGTGGTGGCACTGGCCTGAGGATAAGCATAACCTATATTCTAGACTTCATTGTTGTTTGCCGCCTCTCTGTTGTGCGGTGGCACTGACCTGAGGCTTGGCTTCTTTTTGAAAGTTCTAAGAATAGTTTCTTCTGAAAAACTACCCAAAGACCGCTCAATAATCTCCTAAGGAATGTTGATTACCATATAAGTGTGGGATCCACAAAGCTTGTTGAAATAATCAAACCCTAAACTATCACCACTCTGTGTCAAAGTCTGTATATGGATTTAAGAGGACCAGTATACTGAAAATCATCATGGCTACAATTCTTGAAAGTCCAAATCGAGGTGGGATCTAATAGTACTAGTATGATTTCCTAAACTTGCTAACGACTCTAGATGAAAGACAAGAATTGAGCATCAAAAGGTCTTTATAACATGTCCCAAATGATTTGACTTGCCTGTATGATTCCAATTTGAATTGGTCCAGTTATGGTCAAAAGTAATTGAAGCTGCCTATTCCGGAACCAAATCCATTAGATTTCTATCTTAGGATTATACCTCACACAAAAGGTCAAAAACAAGTTTAGTTTTGTATTTCAGTTTAAGTCTTTTACTTGATTTTAGTCAATTTCAGTTTGTTTGATATCGGACTACGTCATGGAATTCAATAGGGAATTTAATCATCTAAAAGGGTCATGTCTGAGGTGACCACACGTGTTTTCAAAGGTAAAATCAGTCACGTCTGAGGTGACAAATTGCTTAACAGGATCACGTCTGAGGTGGTCAAAGGTTTTTCAAGTTAAAATGATCATGTCTAAGATGATCAAATGCACATAAAGTTTAATCAAAAGTTAAAAAGGGTTAAGTGATAAATGGTCATAAAGTCAAAATCATGAGTATGATCCAATCGCACGAATGGACCATGAGTATAGACCAACCGTGCGAATGGACCGTACTCATGCACTAATAGCCGAATGACACATGAGTATGAACCATTCACCCGAATGGCTTATCAGAATGAGCCATTCGACGAATGGAAATGTGCGAATGAGTCAGTCGCCCGACATAAATCCAGTTGGCCGACTGAATGGGATCGACTGAGCCAATCGCACGACTGAGGTCCATTCTCCCGAATGAACCGAGCGAATGGGTCCAGTCGGCCGATTGAACTTAGATTCAGTATAAATAGGGCCACAGTCGATCGCATTCAACTCATCACCCCCAATCGCCCTAATATCGCATACCTTACCGGTACCCTGCCCAAATTTCATTTGACCAAAATTTCTAACTTCTGTTGATATTCTGATGATTGTGGATTGTTATACAGGTACAATGTGATGATATCTCACAGAAACCTCATGGAATGGTGCCCTAATTTTAGAATGTCGACCCACACAAGAACTGAACTGTTTACTGGACAAATAACCTAACTAAACCGAGTAAAATGTTGAAATTAAAGTTATTAGGTTATTAGTTAAGTGATTGCGAGTCTAAAGAACCATTACACGACATCTAATTTCAAGAATTGGTAAAATTTGAATCTCAGTCGACCGAACACTGGGTCATGCGACTGGACGTCAGGATGAACTCCAATCGCACGATTGAGTTGATCAAATGGCTCAATCGGCCAAATGGATCATATGAATGAGCTCAGTCGGCCGATTAAACCAATCGCAGGCTCAGTCAACCGATTGAACTCAGTCGCTTGCTTTGTCACCCGATTGAATCCAGTCGCATGTGAAGTCAACCGACTGAACACAGTCGCATGGTTCAATCAAATGAATGAACCAGAATGAATTCAACCAAGTTAATTTGAACTGAGTTGTGTCATGTGGTTAGCTAATGTTTATGTGTTTTGTGTTACAGATTGATGGCGGACAAGTGGTCCATCAACCCCAAGCATAACATCTGTGCTCACTTAGACTCCACAACTCGGAATGGTGCTGAGTTTGCAGGGATCATCTCTTTCCTCAAGCGATCCAGGATCCATAAGGTGATATCTACACCATGCACTCCTACAGGTCTATTCAGCAGGCCTTCTGGGAGGGAGCATCGGTTGACCGCTCTCGTGAGCCTTAACATCAGGAGCTCCATTTTTGGATGGATATTGAGGTTACAGCTGATGATATCAGGAGAGTTCTGGGTTTGGGTGATGATGCAGGCCACCCCACCAGACTTCACCCACTGACGGTGAGAGGGTGCTTTATGAGGATGAAGTACGCTGGGGATATAAACGCAGGTGTGCTCAACAAGAGCAACCTGTGTCCCCAGTACAAGTACTTGGCACACGTCATCCTTAAGTGCCTGGCGCCGCGAAGGGGTGGGTTCAATGACCTATCAGACCAGATTCAAAATTCCTACGTGGCACTACTGCTGAACCACCCTTTCAGGCTTTCTTGCATGATCTTCTCCTACCTGATAGAGAACTTGGAGGCGAAGGGCAAAGAGGTTTTCTGCATGTACCCTAGGTTCTTAGAGATGATCTTTGATGAGAAGCTGCCCACACAGCCAAAGGAGAGCCACGACACTGTGGCAATGGAGATTATGGACGATACGACACTGGGTCGTATGAAGGTATAGCGGGGAAAGTAGGCCATCTGGCCAAGGTGGACTACGTGGCCTCGGGGAGGCGTAAATGGCGTCACGTAGACAGTGATTCGGATACCTAGCAACTAGAGCTACCTGAAGACGACTCCGATGACGATGACAGCGGTGATGGTGGAGATGCAGGGCCCACTCAACTAAGGGCCCCCACTGCTGATATAGCATCTCCAGCATCCACCCAAGGTGGAGCAGAGGCTGTAGGGTTCCATCAGGACTTTCGTCTTGATGATAAGGAGGAGACGGACGAGGAGCCCCTAACCTGCACAGTGGGGAGCCGGGTGGTTGCCACCGACTGAGGTATTCGGGAGGTTGCTGGACGCCCTGGCGAATCTAGGGAGGTTGACACTGATCCTACGTATGCTCCTGATCAGTCCCGCAGTGTTCCAGGGGGAGCATCCACTCGAGGGAATCGAGGAAGAAAAGGATGGCTCAGCCCCAGTGGAGAAGAAGACGAGGAGGAGGATGATCTCATCACCAGCACCACTACTACCACTATTCACACCTCTTCCACACCACCACCACCATCCCAGCACCACAATATACTACCACACTACACACCACTACCACACACCTCTCCACCATACCTTCATCTATACCACCCCCAATCCTCACCACTCCATCCACCACCTTCATCTATACCACTCGCAATCTTCACCATTCCACCACCACCTTCATCTATATCACTCCCAATCTCACCACTGCCACCACCACCACCACTATCCACCATGCAGCAACCGTCATCTTACCCTCCTATCCATCTGGATCCTTTTACCTCCTAGTGGGGGTAGAGGAACAGCTCTCAGCACTTAACCTAATGGTGTTGAAGCTGTTGGCAGCCGATGATGAGAAGACTGCCCAGATTCGTCAGATAGTAGACTTACTGCTGCACAATCTTAGCAGATATCTTAGCAGGCTCAGCTGATTGAGCAGCAGGCCCAGCAGATTGCTACACAGAGCTCAGAGATGTCCCAACTCCAAGAGCAACATGTCCAATCAGCCAAAAGGATAGAGGAGTTGGAGACTACCAATAAGACCATCTTACGAGAGCTCAAAGGATCTAAAGAGGAGCCACTAAAGATCAAAGAGGGAGATGGAGATGATGGTGATGATGGTGATAGTGATGATGATGATGATGGTGATGAGCAAGGAGATGATACTGATGCTAGTGATGATGCTGATGACGATGTTGTTGATGATGATGAGGATACATCTGCAGCGGGTGGTCACATCTCCGAGTGAAAGGAGGAGACAAAAAGAGCTCAAGACCAAGGTGCCTCCACTTCAGCCCCGTTAGCAGAGGAGCACATGATACAAGACAAGAGTAATATTAGTTGTTATGTTTTGTTATATATCTATGTATTTGAATCTTGTATCAAATTAATGTAATGAATGGTATATTTAAGTTGATGTTTTGTTTACTTTGATTATTGACTAATGGTTGATGTGTTACATGTTTTAAATCAAGCAGATCCAAACTTCCAGAGAGATGAATATGATGTTGCTCCCTTCTAATAGACAAGACTTAGCTCACAATGATTCTTGATCTGTAGGGTATTGTTAGGAGATCAGTGAATTCACTCCTGAAGAAGGAGAGATAATTCATGATCTCACAGACGTGCAACTTGCAGAAATATTCTGACTCAATCCATGATATCGTGAAAGATGCTCCAACAGTCCAAGTGGAAGGTGACGACGAGCTCAACGACGTTGATGAGATCGAGATAGAAGAGGTCACAGACCAACACTATCCAGAGTACACTGACATTGAAGGTAATGTCATTCGCAATCTGGGTGACAACTTGTCAGTGAAACTTTTGAGACTCTGGATAGAATGGAAGAAGAGTGGGACAAGAAAGAAGACACAGCCCAAGCCTCGGAAGCTGAAGTTAATATCAGAAAGGCTGAGTGGGCTACATGCTTTGAAGAAATACGAGCCCAACGCAGTGGCTTCAACATCAACTGCCTACACCAACCTGTACAAAGTGAAGAAACATCAAAAGTGTGGCGGGCAGAATCATAGCAGGGGAGTATTTGAAGATCTAAACGTTTATGCAGTTAAACGGAGAAAGGGATTGAGTATTCAGGTTCCCATATGACCTGAAGACTCTTCCTGGATTTGAGCTAAACTAGTTAGCAAAGTTAAAATTTCTATACGCTGACCCAAGAAAAATGTCAGGCTGGTTTGAGACTACTCTTAAAAGAGAGTACCACACCAGATGGGTCAACTTCAAACCTCAACAGCCAATGAGGTATCTCAGACGGTCTGAGTTGATCCCATTACTGGAAAACGAAAATAGTGCTAAAGTGGAGTCCTCTATGCATAATGTCAAAGATCCCTCTACGAGAGATGCCACAGGACTTCACTCCACACTTCAAATGGTGGTACTATGATTAGAGGACAGGAGAGGCAGTCATAGTTTTGAATAAGAATGGTGTAATGGAAACCATCAGGGTGTTTGACCCTATGTGGCTTACAAACTTGTCTGCAGATGGTGTTTATACATTGTACAAGTGGCCATTATTCTATGACTCTTAAGATATTGTACAAGCTCTACAATTTAACGTTATAAGACTCTATTTTGCTTTTGAGATACATGCCGGAGTCACTCGAGAAGAGAAGTACAAGAAGTTTGAGGAACTTATGAAGGATGTAAGACAATAGACGAAACTAGGTCCAAGGGGGAGTTTGTAGATACATGTGTCCCTAGTTTCTAAACTTAATGTAATATCTTTGTATTGTCTTACACATATGTAACTGTAAGGGTACTTAATGAAATACAATATGTGGTTGTGCTTAATGTTGAATATTTCATTGGTTAGTATGTAATAATGCTTATTGACTTGATTATATAGGTTGTGGTTGTTTGATACTATCTAAATCAATTAATGACTATAAAACATATTCAAACTTAATCATGTGAAGTTCTCATACGATTGGCCCATGCTAATGGGCCATACACATGAACAACTTCATGCTAATGAACCACTCGTACGAATGAACCAGGAGACTGGATCAGTCAAATGATTGAAACATGAGATTGACTCAATTGCACGATTGAACCATGCAAATGGTCCAGTCACACGATTGAGAAACCTTAACCTATAAATACCACTTAAATCGTGGAAAAACATGACACTTCGAATATTTTGATACCCAGACGTACCCTAGCCGTCAAGAGACCTCTAATAAACTGTTCCAACTTCAGAGATCGCAGTAGATTGATTGCTAATCGTTCTTAACATTTAGATTCAATCCTTAACTGATTCTATGTGCGTTCTCACTGATTGGATCGCCAATCAAATAGGATTCCGCACTATTTGATACACAAGCGCACACATAACATACATATATTTATACACCTAAGGACACACACCACACATATATATACATAATATATTACAGAAACATTATATGTGTATATATACACCTCATAGATGTGTACACACTTGATACGCACGACACACACACGGCTTGTATACACATACGTATACAACTTGCGCACCCATGCATACAATATATCTACATACATATCCAGCCGTAACTACACACATATATGCATATATATATATATATATACACACATAACCAGGAGCATATATACATACCCTCACACACATAGCATGCACCTAAACACACACTCGCTTCAGCACACACAACACACACCTAAATAGACACACAACACACACTGCATCACACACACATAATACACACGCACACACAGTATATACATTCACATCATCGCCACCATACACAAACAACATACGCATACATACGCACCGATTCATTCATACATTACATATACGTATACACGGATGTGAACGTGCATAGCAGCTTTCAGTTGCTGTGTCCCTTCGACGCACACCCACAACACACACACACACATGACGCACACACACAACACCCACACACACACAACACACACACACACACTGTCGCACGCACACACAATACACACACATGACACACACACACTGCACATGCACCACACGACAATACATATATACGCATTATACACTCTCATAGATACAACTTATACATACATATACCTACATCATAACACATGTACACACACTCGAGCACACACATAATACACACACACACTAAATAGAACACACACATAATAATAAACATACACACACACACACACACACACCGATTTCATACCACACACACATACACACGACGTACATATATATGCATATCCTTTCTGTGTATATATATACATGCGGTGTACACACAGCAGCCGAAGGCTGCTGTGTTTGGTTCCGTTTGACAACCGGCACACAATGCGGAACACCACATATATATGTACACATACGGGATCACACGAATCAAACCGAACAACCGAACGAATGACAAACCGAAACAAAACGAAATGAGACGAAACGAGATTCATGATGATCGGTTACCTGTTAAACGACTAAACGGTGAAGCGGCGGCGTCCGACGGCGGCTATCGGTAGTGCGAAGAGGCCGGTTCGATGAAGTAGGGGCGGAGGGTGTCTCGACGGCAGTAGGGTTTGCGAATGGGGGGGGGGGTTACACGGCTGCACGATATAGGATTATAGATTTGAAGTTTTACACATAAGTCCCCCAACTTTATATAACTAATCCATCAAGTTTAGTTCATTTACAATTAAACACTGGACTTTAATTATAATAATAATAACAATATTAATAATTATAATAATATTAATAGTAATACTAGTAATAATGGTAATAATATTAATAAAATTTTTATTATTATTAGTATTATATATTATTAGCATTGACACGTAACGGAGATACGAATAGATTCGGTTTGAAATCGAATTAATTTCGCAAAATAATAAATGCGCGAAAAGAGAATTAATGGATTTCGAGTCAATTAGGACCTGATGGTGACGAATGTCATAGTATCCCCCAGTTGAGAGAATTTCGTCCCGAAATTCAGCTGGAGTTAGGTCGTGAGGTTGTATCCACGAACAAATGCGGATACTTGGATTTCATCTGGTCTTCCCGTTCCTACGTAAACTCAGGCCCTCGCTTGGAGTTCCATCTCACTCTAACAATTGGAATCTTGCTGCGCTTCAGTTGTTTCATCTCTCGGTACATGATTTCTATTGGTTCTTTCACAAAATGTAGTTTCTCGTCAATCTTGATTTCCTCAATCGATACATGAAGGGATCTGTCGGCTAAGCACTTCTTAAGGTTTGATACCTGAAATGTATCGTGTACACCACTAAGTTCTTGAGGTAACTTCAATCGATACACTACAGGACCAATTCTTTTAGTGATCTCGAATGGTCCAACATATCTCGGAGCCAATTCCCTTTCTTTCCAAAGCGCACGATTCCCTTCCACGGAGAAACCTTCAATAAGACGTGATCACCAATGTTGAACTCTAAGGGTTGGGACGGTTATCAGCGTAGCTCTTCTGTCGATCCGAGATGCCTTAAGCCTATACTTGATTTGAAATATTTTGTCAGTCGTCTCTTGGAAAATCTCCGGGCCTATCAATTGGCTTTCACCTACTTCCGCCCAACACACTGGAGATCTTCATTTCCTTCCATATAACGCCTCAAACAGAGCACATCCAATGCTCATGTGGTAACTGTTGTTGTAAGAAAATTTGATCAATGGTAAGTGGGTATCCCAACTACCACCAAATTTAATCATACATGCCCTAAGCATGTCCTCTAAAGTTTGTATCATTTGTTCACTTTGACCGTCGGCTTAGGGATGATAGGCGGTACTTAAGTCTAAGCGAGTACCCATCGCCTTCTGAAGAGTCTGCCAAAATTGAGATGTAAATATACTGTCTTGATCGGATATAATAGACACATGCACTCCATGCCTAGTCACTATCTCATTCACATATAACTTTGCTAACTTCTCCATTTTATAGTCCTCGCGAATAGGAAAGAAATGAGCAGATTTCATCATTCGATCCACTATGACCCAAATTGAATCATGCCCACTACTTGTTCTAGCAAACTTAGTGATGAAATCTATCTTTATATTTTCCCACTTCCATTTGGGAATTTTCGGTTGTTGCAACAGACCTGATGGTTTTTGATGTTCAGCTTTGACTTTGGAACAAGTCAAGCATTCACTCACATACTTTGCAATATCCTTTTCATGCCTGGCCACCAGTACAACCCCTTAAGATCTTGATAGATCTTGTCTGCACCAGGATGAACAGAATACTTGGACTTGTGTGCTTCATTCATAACTAGGGTTTGAATATCACCCCACTTAGGTACCCATATACGATCCACAAAATACCGTACACCATCTTCTTTACAGTTCATCTGTTTGTCTAACCCTCAGAACTCTTCACGTGCCACATTTTCTTCTTTTATCGCTTCACCCTTCGCGAACAGTATTGGCTCTTTCAAGTTCGATTGAATAGTCATCCCTAATGCTCGCGCACGTAAGGGTTTAACACGCTCCTTCCTACTCAAGGCATCAGCTACTATGTTCGCCTTTCCTGGATGACATCGAATCTCACAGTCATAATCACTTAGGAGTTCCACCCATCTGCTTTGGCGCATGTTTAGTTCCTTTTGATCAAAGATGTGTTGAAGGCTTTTATGGTCAGTGTAGACAACACACTTAGTCCCATATAGATAATGCCTCCATATCTTTAGGGCGAACACCACTGCGCCTAGTTCCAGATCATGTGTCGTATAGTTCTTTTTATGAACGTTAAGTTGACGTGAGGCATAAGCAATCACCTTATCCTTTTGCATAAGCACACAACCTAGGCCTTGATGTGATGCATCGCAAAACACCACAAAATCATTTGACCCATCAGGAAGGGTTAATATCGGTGCGTTGCAAAGCCTTTCCTTCAACGTCTGAAATGCCTCCTCTTGGTTGTGTCCCTAATCAAACCTCTTATCCGTTTGTGTCAACATTGTCAATGACTGGGTGATCTTACAAAAGTTTGCAATGAATCGTCGATAATACCAAACAATCCCAAAACCGTCGTATCTCTGAGGGCGTCTTAGGAGCGTCCCACTTTTTAATGCTTTGATCTTTCCAGGATCAATGTGGATTCCCCTTTCATTAACCACGTGTCCCAAAAACTTCACTTCCCGCAACCAAAATTCACACTTCGAGAACTTGGCGTAAAGTTTCTCATCCATCAACAATTGGAGTATCGCTCGAAGGTGCTGTTCGTGGTCTTCCTTGATCTAGAATAGATGAGTATATCATCTATAAACACGATCACAAACTTGTCCAGATAGGGTTTACACACCCGGTTCATAAGATCCATGAACACTACTAGAGCGTTGGTCAGCCCAAATGGCATGACTAGGAACTCGTAATGCCCATATCGAGTCCTGATGCTGTCTTTGGTATGTCCGCCTCATGGAGCCATACCTGGTGATAACATGATCGGAGATCTGTCTTAGAGAAATATGGCGCTCCTGCAATTGATCAAATAGATCATCGATCTGGGAAGTGGATATCGATTTTTCACGGTCAGCTTATTCAGCTCTCGATGGTCTATGCACATTCGAAACGTTCCATCCTTCTTCTTTACAAATAGTATCGGTGCTCCCCATGCCGAGTGACTTGGTCATATGAAACCCTTATCTAGCAACTCTTGTTGTTGACTTGATAACTCTTGCATTTCCAATATGGCGTCTTGCTACTGGTGTCGCTCCAGGTACCAAGTCTATGCGGAATTCCACTTGTCGAGGAGGGGGTAAACCGGACAAATCGTCAGGAAGTCTCGCATACCAGGGTGTCTTCCAGTTTCCTTCCTCAGGTTTCTTCTCCACTACATGTGCCAGAAATGCATAACATTGCTTCAGCAGATAACGACGAGCTTTCATACATGAGATGATCTTTAGACTCCTTCATGCTCGTTCTCCTTGAATCTTGAGCACGTCACCATTAGGCATAGGGATCCGCACCACTTTTCTTGGAAAATATTTTAGCTCCACACTTCGACAACCAATCCATTCCCACCATGTCGAACTCCTAATCAAAAGGTATTAAGTCTATGTCAAAGGCATGATCTTCTAATGTAATCATGTACTCTCTAATTATTTCACTAGCTCTCATAATTACCGTTCACCATTTCTACTAAGAAGCTAGTCTTTAAACAACTAGTGTTCAAACCAAGTAAGTGTACAAATTCGGCAAACACGAAGCTATTGTCTGCCCCGGTATCAAATAATACAAATGCAAAGTGATAATTGAGAAGGTACGTACCAATAACAACATTCGGGTCTGGGGCGCGTCGTTTGCACCAATAACAAATGCACATCCCCGGGCAGCATTTCCTTGATTACCTTGCCCTTGATTACCAGCGATCGCCATCACTTGATTTTGGTTATTCCCTTGTTGGCCGGTGCCCGATTCAGCCTGGAGCACACATTCTGATAATGGTCGGGGCTCCACACTTGTAGCAAACTCTAATGTTTCCAGTTGGATTGATTGCATTTATTGGTGCAACTAAGTTGGGTGCCACTCTACAGTCCTTTGCAAGATGCCCCGGGTGCCTACAATTCGCACGAATCAAACCGAACAACCGAACCGAATGACAAACCGAAACGAAACAAAACGAGACGAAACGAGATTTATGATGATTGGTTACCTGCGAAACGACTAGACGGTGCAGCCGCAATGTCCGACGGCGGCTATCGGTAGTGCGAAGAGGCTGGTTCGATGAAGGGGGGAGTTACACGACAGCACGATATGGGATTGTAGATTTGAAGTTTTACACATAAGTCCCCCAACTTTCATATAATTAGTCCGTCAAGTTTAGTTCATTTACATTTTAAACCCTGGACTTTAATTATAATAATAATAACAATATTAATAATTATAACAATTTTAATAGTAATACTAGTAATAATAGTAATAATATTAATAAAAAATTATTATTAGTATTATATATTATTAGCGTTGACACGTAACTGAGATACGAATAGATTCGGTTCGAAAACGAATAATTTCGCAAAATAATAAATGTGCGAAAAGAGAATTAAGGGATTTCGAGTCAATTGACGGACCTGATGGTGACGGATGTCACAATCCTGGCTGCCCTTAACTCATCATTCTGAGTATTTGGTCTGGGGGCACCCCTGATAGTAGACTCCATGAGTCTTGTAGACTCAGAAGAGGAACTTTCTCCCCTCAGCTTCCTTTTCCTCTCTCTTCTCCTCCTCAATCTCCTCAGATGTCATCATTCCTTTCCCTTTGTCCCTCACAGACCTTATGACTCAGGGTGGAGAGAGCTTTGGCCTTCATTACTTGATACAGCTTCTGAGCTCCGGCCAGAGAGAGGTTGAGAAGCACCTTCACCATCAGGTGTCTCAAAAAGGGCATTGATCTCTGCAGCAGTTGTTGGTGATAAGGCTGGGCTCTCAGGTTCTATCACTAGGCCTTTAGTCAAGGTTTCCCCTATGAAGCTAATCTTAGGGTCTGCCTCAACATCTAGTTGACCGATGACATTACCTGATTCCCACAGTCTTCTTCTTAGGCTGAACTCTACAGTGATCCTATCTTGGATTCTTTGTGCCAATTTGTCAGCTTGTCTTGATGGCTTGGATTGACAAATGGCATGTTGACTAAATCCAGACTATCATAATAGTTCAGGTTCTGAAAATTGAAGATCTCTTGTTGTCCCTGAACTTTTTTGATGATTAGGACTCTCCTGTTGCTGTCATACCTCCACCCAATAATGTGATTGGAAGATGGTGGAGAGGACATAGCCTTTGGTATCCCATCCTCAAACATGCTTTGTATGAAGGAGTCTTTGTAATCCATATCACTGTGGACTTGAGGAGGTTGCTAAGAATGCACAATTGCAAGTGAGGATGGTGAGTCCTTAGTGTCCATTCTCTCTGAAGAACTCCCAGGTTCTGTAGCTGTAATGACATTCTCCTCTTTTTTGGTAGCATCACCCACTTGCATAGGTCAGCCTGGAGTTAGGTCAATCACATCCACAGGTTCTTGTGTTCCTGGTTGAGCTCTTCTTAAAGGTCTCTGTTTGATCTAGGACTTATAGGTCTAGATCAATTTGTATAGGCTTAGAACATTAATCAATTCTTGTAATAAAAATTTCTAATTGTCATTTATTATGCATGCATTAATTATATATGCTAACCCATATATGTGTGTTAAGGATAATTGCAGGTACAAACATTATTCTTGGTCAATTTATGGAATTGACCAAGTGTAAGAAACATCTACGGATGAACATTTTGTTCTTCCGCAGATATGTTTCTTACAAGTAACATTACATCCAAAGATCTTCTACGGATGAACAACCAGAACTGAAGAACAAGTTTGCTTCAGAAGTACAAGTTTTCTACGGAAGAACAAGATTCCTACGGAAGAACAAAACGTCTACGGAAGAACAAGACTTCTACGGAAGAACAAATTCCTACAAAAGACACTATTCTTGCGGAGTCCAAACACTTGTATAATGCAAGTGTTACAAGTCAACAAGTCAACAAGGCAGTTATGCGAATCCTAAGAAATCCGATGATTCCTTAACTGACACAAATAAAATCCCAAGAGATCCGGTGTTTCCTATAACAGAATCATCATTGTCTATATATATGGATCCTAGGTTTCGATTCAAGCATAGTTGTTTTAGACGATTGATTGAACAGCGACAACAATAGCAATACGACAATCACCGTCTCTCAATCAAACCCTAGCAGCCGTCACATCATAACAAACTTTGATATCATTCATTCATTATGTTGTTATCATTAACATATTTTAATGAAATACATATTATTCATTAATTGTGTTTCTGTTAGTGTGTTCTTAAATATTTAATAATAATTAAAGTTATTACAAACAATTAAACCAAATTAACGTTGATTCCGTAAATGTTGACTTGCCATCAACCGACACTGATAATTCCTGATTGGGATCCTAGGATTCACAGGTGGTATCAGAGCCAAGTGCTCATTGATTTAGATCAATTGATCTATCAGTGTTAGTTGTGTTTAATTGCTTTGAATTCTGTAGATTTGTTAGTTTTTGCTGTATTAGATCTACTGTTTTTAAAAGAATTTTGTGTGAAACTTGTTTGTCATTCAACTGCATTAGCTTGTATCTATATTCAAATCAATTGAATAGCAGATCTAGTTGATCATTCTCATTAGTTAACATCATGAGCAACTTCAGTGCATCATCTTACCACCACCGAAGTCGGAAACAAAAGCAGACTTCAAGTCATGGAAAATCAAGTTTAGGAATCATGTAAACTATACTGATTCTGAATTATGGGTCTCCATCACTGAAGGTCCTTATATTCACCCACCCTTGGGCCGGATTATGACGACAAAAATCAACCAATCAGTACCAAAGATCTATCACCTGATGATGTCAAAAAGGTCAAAGTTGATATCAAAGCATATAGTCTGCTTAGTATGGCTTTACCTGAAGAGATATTGATCAGGTGTGAGAACTACAAAACAACAAAATCCTTGTGGAAGATACTTCATACTCTTTGTGAAAGGAGTGATGAGATCAGAAGCATAAGGAGAGACACCCTCAGGTCACAATATGAAACATTTCATCATATTAAGGGTGAATCAATTCCTCAACAACTTCATAGATTCATGCAGTTGGTAACTGAGATGAATATTTTGGAGTTGAAATATACCAATGAGGAATTAAACAAGAAAATGCTCCACACTTTGCTAGAAAATTGGAAGCAAACAATATCCATGTTCAAGAACACAATAGATCTAAAGTCAATGGTCTAGATACTCTGGTTGCAAAAGTGGAAGCTCTTGAAATGGATGAAAAATCAAGGAACAAGAGTGTGAGAACTCATGTCTCACCCTATCACTTCAAAAAAACAAATAATGTTGGAAGTGCATTAATTTAAAACAATGAAAGTGATAACTCTTGTGCTTGGAGTGATAATGAGGAGGAAGTTAGCTTTTATTCTTCTAAACCCTCAAAGAAATCATCTAAAGATAAAAATCAGAAGGATAAAGGAAGAACTACTAAGAGAAAAGATACAAATACAACAATAGCTAAGTCTTCACATTCAAACAACCAGTCAGAACCAATCACTGTGATATTGGATTCTGAAGAACAAAAAGCAGCCTTTGCAGCCTTTAATTCTAGTTTTCAAGCATATCTTGGAAGCTCTCTAACTTCAGCAAATATCTGCCAACAAGACATAGAAGAACTACATCCTGATGTAGTGGAAGAAATGGACCTACGATGGCAGATGGCAATGATTGCTTATAGAGCAAAACAATATCTCAGGAGAAACAAGAACTTTGCAGCAACCAGTAAAACATCAAAGATTGGTGTTGACAAATCAAAGGTAAGATGCTTCAAGTGCAATCTCTATGGATATTTCTCTAGAGAATGCAATCAACAGTCATATCAGAGATGAGACAACATCAGTAGTCAGCAACATCAGACTGAACCTCGTCAACAATCAAACTCTCAAAGATCTCTGCACAGACAATCTCAACCGATCAATACATCCCCACCAGCCACCAATGAATCAGCTGGACCAAGCAGTTCAAAAGAGTCAGGGATGATCGTACTTCAAGATGGAACGTGTGACTGGAGTATGTATGAAAAAGAAGTCTCGGAAGAGAATCAAGCATTGATGGCTAATATGGAACACAAAGTTCCTCCAATGGCCAGAGAGGTAAAAGAAAGGTTGTGTTCATCAAAATGTGTTGAGGAAGTTGAATGTTATAGAGTCCATGCTCAATAGTTGGCTGACAAAGTAAAAGAAACTATGATTTGAATGAATCACATGTTAGAGAACATAAATTGTATCAAATCAAAATCAATTCTTTGCAAAAGGATTTAGAAAAATTTGTTTTTGAAAACTATAGCCTAGAAGCCAAATTGAGCATCTGACCACTTCTTAACAAAATCCATGGCTGATCATGCTTCAACTAAAGTGAAATTTCAAGTTTCAATTATCATCTAGCAATATGAGAAATTACTAATTCTCATATTGAATCAAAGAAAAGGTCTGGGTTGGGTTATAATGTTGTTGCACCACCTGTGAATGATAATACACATCTTTACCTACAACAATGACCAACACCCTGTCAAATCATTTGTGCCTAGTACCAAGTTTGAACAGAATCAACTCAAATCAACATTAACAATGAAGCTGAGGTGAGTGAACTATGAATCAGAATCTTTAAATCAAAATAATTCAGAATTTGATTATGATAATTGTGATGACTTGGATGATTTTGATGAACTGATGTTGATCAAATGACCATTGGTAAGACTGTTCGCATTAAAACTGGATTCCAAGAGTACATGAAGAATCAAAGATGCAATATCCTCCAAAGAAGAGAAACATGCTGAAAACTATCTGCAAGAGGATTGCTAAACTCAATGAAGGACTTCAAGAACTGAATCTTCAAAAAGAAGTTGATGGCTGCGGATCAACTGAAGAAGTACTTTATCCCATGCAGATAAAGGTAAGAAGAAACAAGTATCAACTAAACAAAAGAAAAATTCTTCAGTAAAAGATCTACGGAAAGCAAAATCTGCTGAATCCGTAGAACTTCTGCGGAAGAAGAAACCGAATCTACGGATGAGGTACCAAAAAGAGTAGCTGTTAACAAACAAAAGATGTTGAATTTGAAGCAACAAAAGTCATCAAAGACAAGAAAGATTCAATTGTTGATATTTCAAGGAACAACAAGAACAAATCAAGCTCTTCAAAAGAGGAAACACAAGCTCCCAAACTGAACAAGAAAAAGAAGAAAGATGAGCATGAAGACGAATCTGAAGAAATGTATTACAAGTGGTGTGATATGACAAATTACAATACAAAAGACTGCTACTTCAGCAGTTACTGTTCCATATGCAATATGAACAATCATATGACTTCAGAGTGTTACTTCAACAAATTCTATGCTATTTGCAGCAAAAATAATCATTCAACTCAGGAATGCTATTTTAACAAAAAGAAAAAAAGCAAAAGCACGAAGAAGTCAAAAACTGATTTGACAGAATCAGACTCTCAATCTGCTGAAAGTCAAGATGAGTCAAAGCAAAAGAAGGTAAATCAAATGCAAAAGTCAAAACCAAAGCAGAAATCTTCTGATGATGCTAAATCTGTGAAGAAACAACATCAAGCCAATCCAAAACACCTCACATAAAGGTGGACTTGGTTGAGAAAAAGTCAATCATGAGTGATAATTTCTTTGATCATTTTGAAAAGGGATCACATGTGTCTCAATCAAAAACAAAAGATGATGAAACCTTCAAAAGTGTAGGTTTATCTTCTAAATCAAAATATCAACCAAAGAAAGATAAGGTGAAGGAAGAATCAATTAAGAAAGAAGACTCCAAAGCTTCTGCATCAACTTCAACAGAATTATCCTCACCATCATCAAACCAAAATGAATCATCAACTAGATATGAAATAATACTGAAACTTCAGGTTTAAGTCATGAAGGAGTAAAAATTTAGATACTGTTGACAAACCCAAGATCATCAGACTTAGGTTGTCACTTCTAACTGATTTATTTCTGAATGCAGGAATAATATTGGAGAGCTGACAACAAGTGGTATGTTGACAGTGGTTGTTCCAGGCATATGACAGGAAATGTTCACTTCTCTATGATTTTAAACATAAAAATGCTTCTTATGTGGCATTTGGTGGGGCTAAAATAGGAGGTAAAATTGTTGGTGAAGGGATGATAACAAATGGTGTACTCAAGTTTGAGAAAGTAAATTACTATGAAAATTTACAGTATAATCTACTTAGTGTGTGTCAAATTTGTGATCAAATTATACCACATTGTTTGATAATACTATTATATTCTTAAGCCAGGATTATTGTTCTAAAAGAATGGATCCTCCTCAAAGCATCAAGAAAAGGAAACACTTATGTTTTGGATATGAACAACACTTCTCTCACAAAACATGAAACATGCCTATATCTAAACTATCAGAAGACTTGTCTCAATTATGGCATAGAAGGCTTGTTCATTCTAACATGAAGAACATGAATAAATTGGTGAAAAATGACCTGGTCATTGGATTTCCAAACAAAGAGTTTCATTGCTCAACTCACTGTTCTTCTTGTTACAAAGGAAAACAACATAGAGTGTCACATAAATCCAAAATTATCAATACTAATACTACACCACTCAAATTGCTTCACATGGATCTATTGGTCCTACCAATGTGATGAGCATTGGAAAAAGGCAATATTGTTTGGTGATAGTTGATGATTTCAAAAGATTCACATGGGTCTTTTTCTTAAAACAAAGAGTGAAACATCAGAAACATTAAGGGACTTTGTGATCAAGATGAGAATCAACTTAATACAAAAGTTAAATTTTTAGGAGTGACAATGGTACTGAATTTGTCAATTTTGAACTGGATTCCTTTTGCAGGAACAAAGGTATTGCAAGGAAATTTAGTGCACCAAGAACTCCACAACAAAATGGGGTTGCTGAAAGAAGAAATAGAACTCTCATTGAAGCAGCCAGAACAATGCTAGCTCATTCATAATTGCCCATCACTTTTTGGGCTGAGGCTATGAATACTGCATGCATGTTTAAACAGAACATTAATTGTCAAAGAACATAACAAAACTCCTTATGAGCTCTATTAAAAGAAATCCATACATAGGATATCTTAAAGTCTTTGGATGTCATGTAAGTGTTTTGAACATAAAAGAGTCACTGGGAAAATTTTCAGAAAAAGCATATGATGGTTTCCTTGTTGGATACTCTTCAACATCTAAACATATTGGGTTTATGTTCCACACATAACATTGTGGAAGAGACTCCTCTAATGTATCTTTTGATGAAACTGTATTTACAAAGTCTGTTAAAGGTTCATCATGGTTGTTTGACATAGATGCTTTATCTAAATCATTAACTATGATCATTTGAATAATGCAAGATCTAATGCAGTATGTTATCCATTTGTTCCACCTCATATGACTGAAGTAACCTTATCTGCTGATCCTCTAAGGATACCCCATCCTTGGGTGAAAACACATCAGTAGCAGCAGATACTACATTTGGAAATGAACATGGTACATCCGGAGATGTGAATGTTGTCCCTTCAACAAAACCAGGCTCTCAAGTAAATACAACAAACATTGGAAATGATTCATGTCCTCACTTATCATCCAGAGAAGGTCCTATGGCAGAGCAACATGCTTCCGGAGAAGTTCCTACGGAAGGAGGAGGAAAATGCTTGGAGAAGTTCCTACGGAAGAGCAACATGCTTCGGAGAAGTTCCTACGGAAGAGAAAAATGCTTCCGGAGAAGTTCTTACAGAAGAGCAAAATGCTTCGGAGAAGTTCCTACGGAAGAGCAAAACATCGGAGTAGTTCCTACAAAACAACAAACAAGACTGGAGATGCTCCTGCAGCCCATACAGAAGTCTCTTATGATCCTTCAACTCATGTTGAACATTTTGACTATTTCTTAAACTCTCAACCTGAGTTGGATCTGTGTGAGGCAATGGAAATGACTAATCTAGGATCATCTATACCGCTTGAGTCAACACCTTCAATGAGAATCCATAAGACTCATCCAATCAATAACATCATTGGAAATCCAGCAAAGAGAACTACAAGGAGCCAAAGTGGTACTGCCAACCTTTGTCTCTTCAGTTGTTTTCTTTCTCAAGTGGTCCCTCCAAACATCACTGCTGCTTTAAAAGACAATAGTTGGATGCAAGAAGAGCTTCAACAGTTTAGAAAGCAAAAGGTATGGTCTCTAGTTGATTTCCTGAAGGTCAACATCCTATTGGAACTAGATGGCTATACAAAAACAAACTGGATATAGAGGGATTATTGTAAGAAACAAAGCAAGGTTGATTGCACAAGGATACACTCAAGAAGAAGGAATAGACTATGATGAAGTTTTTGAACCAGTTGCAAGAATTGAGGCCATAAGAGTGTTTCTGGCTTATGCATCATATAAGAAGTTCACTATGTATCAGATGGATGCTAAGTGTGCATTCTTATATGGGAAGATTGATGAGGAGGTTTATGTGTCACAACCCCCGCTTTGAAGATCCTCATTATCCCCATAGGGTATACAAACTAGATAAAGCCTTGTATGATCTTTATCAAGCACCAAGAAAATGGTATGAAACACTATCATCTTCTTGCTCAAGCATGGCTACAAAAGAGGAACTATTGACCAGACACTCTTTCTTAAACAAGAACATCAAGATCTCTTAGTAGTTCAAAAATATGGTGATGGCATTATATTTGGTTCAACTAATAAGAGATTGTGTGTAAATTTTGAAGAGCTGATGAAATCTGAATTTCAGATGAGTTCAATGGGTGAATAACCTTCTTTCTTGGCCTTCATGTTCATCAAAAATCCGATGGGATCTTCATAATCAAGAAAAATACATACATCAAATTCTGAAGAAATACAATCTTGCTGAAGTATCCTCATGCAAAACACCAGTATCAACAATTGATAAGATTGTTCCGGTTCTTCAAGAAAATATATTGATAAAAAATTATATAGATCAATGATGGGTTTACTTATGTATTTAACTGCAGTAGACCTGATATTATGTTTGCTGTGTGTGTATGTGCTAGGTACAATCTGAACCCAAGGAGTTCATCTCAATGCTATAAAAAGAATTTTCAGATACCTTGAGGAAAACCAGGACTTGGTCTTTGGTATCCAAAGGATGGAGACTTTAACTCTATCATACTCAGACAGTGACTAGGTTGGATGTAACAGTAACAGAAAATCAACAACCGGTGGATGTAATTCATTGGACCAAGGCTAGTGTCATGGCAGTGCAAGAAACAAACCAATGTTTCTGTATCCACAGCTGAGGCTGAGTACATAGCTACTTCAGCTGGTTGCTCTCAAGTTCTTTGGTTGCAAAACCAATTGCTTGTCTATGGTTACAACTTCTTCAAACTTCAATTTATATAGACAATTCTGCTGCTATGTTTATAACTGCTAATCCTGTTGAACATAGTAAAACAAAACATATTGAGATAAGATATCATTTACTGAAAGATTGCTCAGAAAAGGGTTTGATTAAGTTAGTCAAAGTGGATACAACAAATCAGCTTGCTGATTTATTCACTAAAGCCTTTGATCATCAGATTAAATTTTTGGTTGAGTCTCTAGGCATGATTAACTTAGATTAATCAATTAAAACAAACATAATACTATGTGTAATGATGGTTTAGCATGACATATGCATGGGAAATGATAGTACACTATATCTTTGCTTATTCCTGAATTCATAAATTAACAATAAATCAAATCAAGTTTCTTGATATGTGAGTAGATTCATCTTGAGTGGAAACTAAACTGAGTGCATGCCAAACATAATGCTAAAGTGATTGTTTGTGGGAAACTTCATTTTGAGAATACAAGGTGAGTCTTTTTCTGATGTGACCAAATCACTCATCTAAACACACTATGTAACAACACCTTATAATAGCTATCTTTGCAAATCATACTCCCTCTGTTTTGTGTAAACAAAGACCTGGGTGTATGATCACCATACTGAAGTTCAGTTACAAACGGTGAAAAGATCATGATCCTCATCATCCCTCTATTTTGTGTAAACAAAGACCTAGGTTAAAGGCACCTCTGTTTTACGTGAGTAAGACCTGGTGACCTGATGATGATCATATCTAAGCTCTCAAAAGAATCCTACGTGATCAATTGTATATTATCTTGAGCTTTTACATCATTGCATTAATCAGATGCCAAATGCATCTCAAGATAGAACATATAACTTAAAGTACATAGTTCTTAAGTGTGAAAAAGTGATGATTTGACTTACAAAGGGAGGACAAAATCTTTGTGAATTGAATGTGAAGCCCATAACAGTTATTTCCAAATCAATATGAAAACATGATAAACAACATGCCTAGTTGACACATGAGCTCTTGTATGGATTTAAGTGGACAATATACTTGCAATCTGAATTTTGTTTAGGTATCAATTCAACAATATAACTCATCAGGAAGAGGCTTAGTATTACAGTATGATCCCATTATATGTGTATATATGTCTGATCATCATCATACAGTTAAAAATCATGTTATTCCTCTTAAAGAAATTTATGATAAATGCTTAATTTCACCATTAATCACAAATTTAGGGGAAGTAGAATACATGAAGTTAAGTTTTTCAATGAGCAGCATTGTCTATCTCATTATCAATTTGAAGGAATTGGAATCTAAGTATCATCTTAGCTTCTGGATACATGAAAATTTTATTAAAATCATTTTAAACTTTCTTGTGCTAAATTTCCAGGTATACAAAGTCAACAAGGTCCTAAAGCAATAAATGGTTCTAACTAATGGACTTGGACCATACATACAACAATATTTCTCTACATTATGCTATCTTAAGCATTAGCAAAAGCTAGGGTGCTATCTTAAGCATTAACAGAAGCTACAATGTGGAAAACTTAAATTTTTATCCGTAGATTGGTAAACTACGGATGATCAAAGATCAAATGTAATTTAGTTTTAATGTTCATCAGCAGATGTTGTTGATCCATAGATGTTCTATAGAAGAATACGTTAAGGGTCCTATTTAATTAATGAGATAAAACTAATGTGTCTGAGAGTATAAATGACGAGGTCTGACTTCTCTAATTCATTATTCGCTTTTTCAGCTCACTTTTTAGACCTAGACAAACTCACTCTCAACAAACTTTTCCCTCCTCCATAGAATTTAATATTTTACCACATCAAAACATTAAACAAACATATATCTGTGTCCCTAATATGTTGTTATTAAGGTAAAACATATTGTAATGAACTGCTTGATTCGTGTTTTATCTCTCAACTGTTCGTATTCTCATATCAATAATGTGATTCTAACGAAATCTTCTTTTTATGATCAGATGGATAATCAATTTGTGAGAGAACATAATGTGTGTGCCTTCTTAAACCCTGACGATCCTGTTTTAGAAGGGTGTCAAGAAATAATCAGATATTTGAGAAGATCAAGACTATCCTATGCCTTATCAACAGAGCTTGTGATTTATCGATCACATATTACTAATTTCTGGAACTCTGCATACGTAGAAGAAGATGGTGAAGTTATTGTTGCTGAGGTTAAAAATTGAAGGATGAGAATCAATGAACAAACAATAAGAAGGGTTCTTGAGTTGGGAGATGTTGAAGCAGGACACCCTGATGTGTTCGAAAACGAACACATAGAGAAAGTTTTTCTCATGATGGGGTATGATGGTGATTTGAAAAAAAGAGAAATCAAGAAAGGAAGACTTTGTAAGCCATACAGATTTCTCTGTCATACATATCTGAAGTGTATTTCGAACAGAAAATCTGGCCTTGATAGATTTTCAAGACATATCTCTTCTGGCATCATTGGTATTTTTGAGGGAAGAACCTACAATTACTCAAAGTACATCTTCAACTGCTTATGTGATCACATTAAAGTGCAGAAGGATGATAAGATGTATATGTTTCCTAGGTTTCTTCAACTGATCATTAATGCGGATCTGCCTGGAACTTCTGTGGATGGTGGTGTGTTTGTTCAAGCACACCTTGGTAGATCTCTTCTAAACAAAATTCTGGAAAATACGAAGGAGGTGACATGGACATGTTTGCACATGTGGTTGATGCTGCTGCAAATATTCCTCAAAAGCTTGTGTGGGATGTTTAACAAGAGGACTCTCAAGCCAATTCAGTTCAAGACACTCATTCAGCTGGTATATCTCCCATACATCATCAATCTCAATCTTCCCTACTAAATTCACCAACAAGCCAAAACACTGAACCAAACTCTCCCTTACGCCCTCTATCACAAAACAACCAAAACACTGAACCAAACTCTCCCTTTCACCCTCTATCACAAAACAGCTAAAACACAGAACCAATCTCTCTCATCCACCATCAATCACCAAATCAACAACTAACATCCTACCACAATCACCAGCCAGCCAAAACACAGAGCCAATCTCTCCAATCCACCCTCTATCACCAAATCAGCTTCAAATGCAACTTTAGCAACAACCTCCAAATCCAGAAAATTCAGCCACTGAGAGCATTTACACTGGGGAGACAGAGTTAGCCTCATAAGCAAGTACAGTTAAACTGTCATTATCCAAAACTGAATCCCCTGTACTCTCAAATAAAACTCAACCAGTCTCTCCGGTCACTGATCATCATCAGCAACATCAACCACATCTAGAACCAAGAGTTCAAGTTATTGAAAACAGTTCAAGCTCGGCAGGTGAAGCACATAAAGAAGTAACAGATGATGAGATTGCTTCTCAACATGAGGAAAGAGAAGAAGAGGCAAACTATGTCGATGTAATTGCATACAATGAAGATGATCTAAGTGATAATGATATCCCTGTCAGCAAGAGTTATCTGGTTGCTGAGTACAACAAGCTAGTGTTGAAATCGAACAAAAGAAAGCAAAGAATAAAGGAGCTGAAGGGAGTGATCAAAGAAAAGGATGATGAGCTGATGAAACAAGAAGCTAGAATAAAAAGGCTGAGAGAAGATGGTCAATGCAAAAATGAAGTCATTGATGCTCTACTTGATAAGGAGTCTGAGCTTAAAGAGTCAGCAGAAACTGAAAAGGAAGAAAAAGAAAGGATGATGATGAAGCTTGAACAAGCAAATAACTCTATTTCTGCTCAATCAAATGTGATAAAAAGAAAAGAGGAAGAGATTGATCAGCTCAAAATGAAGATCTGTGCATTAAATTCAAATGCTGATGTTTCAACTGTTCAATCAAAACAATCTGCTGAGGCATCAAACGAGGTAATTCAGTACTCAAGGAAAAGAAAGTATATTGGTGTTGCAGAGAAGAAGATGACAACTGACGAAAGTTCCTCCAATAAACAAAAGCTCACATCTCCTGAACACACACCTTCAGTAGATTTATCTACTGTGAAGTCTATCTCTCACCAGGATGATGATAGTGATGAAGAGTGGAAAGAGCTGATCAAGGAAGACTCTTCAATAGATCAGAAAGTCTCAAAGGCTGATGATCTTATGTCTTCAAAAGACATATTAGAAGAGAGGCCTGAATCAACCATGTTCATGACACTATGGTTTCCCTTATGACATGGTTGAGAGGCTAAACATGACTGAGATGAAGAATCTATTGAAAGAATTGGGACATTGTGACACAGCTAAGCTGAGTAAATACAACATGACTTGCTGGTTACAAGGCCATAACTACAAACCTCATGAGCTTATAGGAAGGTTAGTAGGAGAACTTAGAAGGATGATGGAGCATGTGATGAAAGTTGAGCTGGATACTGGTGTAAAATTCAGAACTGAGGCTCCATATCCATCCTATGAGCAACAAAGCAAACTTCCTGCTGAACCTATATTAGTTGAACCTAAAGATCAGCACAAAGGAAGGACAAATTGATCAGAGAGTCAAGAGAAGTAATTCCGGGCAAAGTATGGCCACTTGGCACTACAGTGAGGGAGATAACTGAATAGAAATCCACTCTGATACAACTAATAGACCACCTCATAACTCCCAGTTCTATGGAAGAGAATAGGATCATGGCCAGGAAATATGATCCAGACTGGGATTGTGCTATTATTAAAAGAACATCTGGAAGAGTTGAATACTTCCATGATGTATTTTTAGTGGTGAGTCTACCAGAGAATGACATCAAAGATCTTCAAAGCCTGATCATCTGCAATTATCCAATTCACTCTAGAGGAAGAGACTTCTCAACTCTAGTGGGAAAGCTCAAGACTAAATTAAAGATGATGTCCTCAGAGAAGCTAAAAGGGAAGATGTAGAGCATCAGAAGAGAATCAAAGGCTTAAAAGATACAAGTCCGATGCCTCATAATCTGTAGATGATGAATTCTTGAAGAGGGTTGGCTACAAAAGTAAAACTACAATAGCATCAAATGCTTTGAAGGGACTCAATTCACATACCCTATAACTGAATAGGGGTTATGTTGAGAAAACAAAGGAGTTGGTCCTGCTAAGAAATGCTAAAAACAAGAAAGCTGACCGGATCAGGATCTTTGATCCTGTGGAAATCAAATTACTTCATCCCAGCTACACCTTGTACCTTAATGACAAATTCTTTCCCAAGCTGGCTGATGAAAAAGCACAAAATGATTTGGTCCTGCATGTCCATATGATACAAGTGATTGACAAATTACATGCCAAAGCCTACAAAAGAAGAAGATTCAATGCTGGACTACTGAAGGGAACAACTTTTGATGAATTCACAGAACTCAGAATTCAGAGCAAGATGAGGTAGAAGTGGTGAATAACTACAATGTGTTAGACACACTCACTACAGAGGAAGATGTTCTGGGGATAAGCTTTGAGACACTGAAGAAGTTCAGCAAGATGAAGATCAACTACAAGTATGATGATCAGAAGACTGCTGTGTCTTACTTTTACAACAAGATCATTGCCAGAGTCAAGGAGCTTTCTGTTTTGAAGGATTGATTACAAGGATCTAAGCCTAAGGGGGAGTATTGTTAGATCTAGGACTTATAGGTCTAGATAAACTTGTATAGGCTTAGAACTTTAATCAATTCTTGTAGTAAATATTTGTAATTGTCATTTATTATGCATGCATTAAATATATATGCTAACCCATATATGTGTGTTATGGATAATTACAGGTACAAACATTATTCTTGGTCAATTTATGGAATTGATCAAGTGTAAGAAACATCTACGGATGAACATTTTGTTCTTCTGTAGATATGTTTCTTACAAGTAACATTACATCCAAAGATCTTTTGCGGATGAACAACCAGAACTGAAGAACAAGTTTGCTTCGGAAGTACATGTTTTCTACGAAAGAACAAGATTCCTACGGAAGAACAAAACGTCTACAGAAGAACAAGACTTCTACGGAAGAACAAATTCCTACAGAAGACACTATTCTTGTGGAGTCCAAACACTTGTATAATGCAAGTATTACAAGTCAACAAGTCAACAAGGCAGTTATGCGAATCCTAAGAAATCCGATGATTCCTTAACTGACACAAATCAAATCCAAGAGATCCGGTGTTTCCTATAACAAAATCATCATTGTCTTTATATATGGATCCTAGGTTTCGATTCAAGCACGATTGTTTTCGACGATTGATTGAACAGCGACAGCAATAGCAATACGACAATCACCGTCTCTCAATCAAACCCTAGCAGCCATCACATCATAACAAACTTTGATATCATTCATTCATTATTTTGTAATGATTAACATATTTTAATGAAATACATATTATTCATTAGTTGTGTTATTACAAACAATTAAACCAAATTAACATTGATTCTACAAATGTTGACTTGCCATCAACCGACACTGATAATTCCTGATTGCGATCCTAGGATTCATAGTCTCCCAGCTAGTTTTTCCTTAAGATATGAAATCTGAAGTTGCTGATCATTGACCCTGTTATGCAAGGTAGTCACTTGAGATTCAAGGTGACTAAGCTTAGAGACTAAATAGGTGCATGTTTTAGACATTTTGTGCACTTTTAGTCTTAAATTCCCTCATCTTCATTAAAAGAATCATTGGAGGATGAGATGATTGGACCCAAGTCCTCTCCCTCACCACCAACTTCAGGTTCTTGGCTGCTGGATTTTCTCTGCTCACTGGCAGTCTTAGTTGAGATGATAGTGGGCTGAGTTGCCATGGTTGAGGTCTTAATGATGTAATCACTTTCAGAAGTGAGAGCATCTTCCATATGGACATCATGAACAGGTTTAGAAGTGTCCACCTCAGTTGTATGTGACTGATGTGGGATAGATATAGGAGACTCAGGAGCATTCATCTCTCTATGAGTAGGGGTAAAGAAGAGAGAATGATAGTACTCACTGAAACCTAGATCTTCATAAGTGTAGAAATCAAGGTTAGGGATTGGTTGTTTGAGATCTAAAGGCTGGGGATGGTAACTGTCCCCAAAAGGTTGATCACTTGAGTGTTGAGACTCAGAGTGATGGCTTAAGGTAGTTTGGCTTATGAGCTTATCAGGCTGAGCATTAGGAACCTCAGCACTGATCCTTGAATAGATGGGAGTGGTCTGCTCCTCAGGAGAAGTGGGAGCTCTAGTTTCTACTTCCTCCTATATGGTTGCATGTATGGGGGCCTCCAAAGACTGAATAGTCTAAGTAGGGGTTCGTTTCGATTTTCATTGGTAGGTGATGGTGATTTGTGGCTGTGTAAGTGGTTGGGAAGTAGTAGGTGTGGGTTCAACACTAGGTGGTGCTGGTAGGTTGTCACCTTGAGCAATGAGCTCTAACATTTTTGGGACCAGGGATGTTTCTACCCCTGAGAAGCCAACAGTGGGCTTTCTCAATATTTTAAAGATGCCGGGCTTCATCTGTCCCAGTTTAAGAATGTTACCTGTTCCCCTTAACTGCGAGCCTAGTTCACAGTTAAGAATGTACTGAACATATCTAGGAAACATGTAATATTCTAAGGAATCTAAGTTTGCAAGTAAGTTAGTATAAACAAATTAAGAATACCTGAACTTGATCCCCTGAATCATTCCATGGATAATAAAGGAGAGATCCTCAGGAATCTGGTCCTATCCACCATGCTTGTTTGATAAGCTGTGGATGACCACATGGAGCAAGAATCTCCCCTAGGATGAGACCTTTCCTTTTCCTAAAGGTCTTTACAGAGAAATCTCCTCATACCCTATCTGCTCAAAAGAATGTTTGACAGCTTCTTTGGAAAGAACACCTCACCATCTTCATCATCTAGCTGAAGATGCATGTTGATGATGGCTGGAGTGATGAAGATTGTTCTCCCCTGCATTGTGGCAGACAGTGCCTTCTCCCCATCCATTACGACCTCTTGGCAGTTCTTCCAAAATTCAAGTAGATGATCCTCATAAAGTGGAGGATCAATGGTTAGGGAGGTGAAGTAGTTGGACAAAGCTAAGAAATGGCAAACCTCTGAGAAATGAGGATCTTTCTCCAAGCTTAATAGAGCAACCTGGTTGTTTTGCCTGTGGAGCTGCATGGTAAAGTTTGGGTCAATTCTGTGAGTGGGGTTGGCTATTGTGAGGTAGATTAAGGATGAAGAAAGAAAGAAAAAAGAAATTTTATAGAGAAATTTGGGGTTTTAGGTTTGGAGGAAGAAGTAGATGATAGAAAGAGGGGGAAACTGTTGGGTTTATATGTGAAAAGGATTTCAGATAAAGTTTAATGAAAGAGGATAAACTTTGAAATCTGGATGTCGGTCCCACCTCTGAAAAAGTAGTTTACTTTTGCTCAAAAAGTAGTTTTCTTGGAAGTCAAAAAGCCTACAAAGGTAAATTATATTCGGAAGTTTTAATGAAAAAGCTTCTGAAGGTAAAATGACTTCGGAAGAATTTCCTGAGAGTTTTAAAAATTTTGCTTCGGAAGAGAAATTAAGACTTGAATGCTTTGTGCACAAAAGAACAAAGCTTCCGAGAGTTAATTTTGCTTTGGAAGAAGAAGGTATTTGAAAATATATAAGTGTCTTAGACAGTCATTTAAGCTTCGGAAGATGCATGAGAACACTCTTCCGAAGGTAAAATTTCTTAGACAGTTATTTGTTTTGAAGGCATGATTTTCTTCCGATGTTAAAAACAAACTTCCGAAGGATCAAAATTTTCATAAATCTAAGGAAAGTCTTCAAAAATATTTCCATCCAAAGAAAACAATAGCATATGAAAGTGATGAACTAGACAACTTAGGACACACATGTTTTAAGAAATAATAAGAATTAGTATTAAGAAAAACCTACTCAAAGTTGATCATCACAATAGCTGATACAAGATATTTATATCTCTCTTCATCAAAGGCTTTTGTGAACACATCAGCATATTGTTCATTTGTGTGAACTTTGACTAGTTTAATTAATACCTTTTCATAATTATCTCTTATTAGATGATACTTGAATATGATGTGTTTGGTCCTTGAGTGCTGCACAGGATTCTTGTGATTGAGATAGCACTATTGTGTTCTATGTGAATGGGAGTCTCCTTGAAGTTGAATCCATAGTCCAGCATCTGATTCGGAATCCAAAGCACTTGAGCACAACAGCTTGCAGCAGTAATGTATTCAGCTTCAACAGTTGATGCAGAGACATAGGATTGTTTCTTGCATTGCCATGAGATAACCCTTCCACCAAGAAACTGACATCCCCCAGATGTAGACTTTGTAGTCATGTTGCAACCACCATAATCACTATCTGTATTAGCATACAGATTGAAGTTAGGATTTTTAGGATACCATAGACCAAGTGTTGAAGCACCTTTAAGGTATCTTAGAATCCTTTTGACAATGATAAGATGAGATATCTTAGGGTTGGCTTGATATCTTGCACAAATGCAGGTGGCAAACATAATATCAGGCCTGCTAGTAGTAAGATACATGAGAGACCCAATCATAGCCCTGTATGAATGCTCATCTACACACTCCCCCTCAAGATCAGTCCAAGGGAGTGGTTTCTAGCTATGGGTGTCTTAGCAATCTTACAATCAGTCATGTTGAACCTCTTCAGTATGTCCTGAACATACGTTGACTGACTAATAAAGATGCCATCTTCAACTTGCTTCACTTGAATTCCAAGAAAGAAATTGAGTTCCCCCATGGCACTCATTTCAAATCTATCTTCATTAGCTTCTCAAAGTCTTTAGAGAGCTTTGGATTAGTTGAACCAAAGATGATGTCATCCACATATACTTGAACTAGCAATATGTCATTTCCCTATCCTTTGATGAAAAGAGTTTCATATATAGTACCTCTCCTGTGTCTATGTTTGCAAGATACTCATATATTGTCTCATACCACTTCCTGGGTGCCTGATGCAGCCCATAAAGAGCTTTGTCAAGCTTCCAGACATAATTTGGATGACCAGGATCTACAAAACTAGGCGGCTGTTTGACATATACCTCCTTATCAATCACTCCGTAAAGAAAAGCACACTTCACATCAAGTTGAAAGACCTTGAAGTTCTTTGATGCCGCAAATGCCAGGAATATCCTAACAGCTTCCAGTCTTGCTATAGGAGCAAAGACATCAGTGTAGTCAGTCCTTTCTTCTTGTGTGTACCCTTGAACAACTAGTATATCATTGTTCTTTATGATAAAGCCTTTATCATCCTTCTTGTTCCTAAACACCCATTTGGTTCCAATGGTAGTCTTCCTATGAGGAAGAGGACAAAGGTTCGAAACTTTTTGCCTTTTGAATTGAAGCAGCTCCTGTTGCATAGCTTCAACCCAACTACCATCCTTCAGAGCCTCATCAACTTTCTTTGGCTCTATCTGGGATAAGAAACAAGAGTGAAGACAAACATTTGCTTCATGGTTTGTCCTTTTGTTCTTACCCCTGTGACAACATCTCCAATGATGTTTGTGGTGGGGTGGGACTTGTGGATCCTTAGCTGAGGATCACAACAAGTTGTTGAGAAAGATTTAAATTAGAAAAATTTAGATCTGGCATTGATGTTTCACCCACCACATCAGCACACTTATCAAGTGACAGGATCAGTGATCACAAGTTTGATGTTTATCAGAATGTAAAGCAGCGGAATACACAACGAATTAGACAAATTGTAGCAAGCAAACATATATGTAAGCGTTAAGATCGCATACGGTTATAGGAGAGAATATGAATTTCTGATTTCTAGGATGTTTATAGATGGAGAATATTTCTAATCAAATCAATCAAACATTCCATTCAATTGCTCATATCACTCAATAATTACAATGGGTTGTCACTCCTTATATAGAGTGCAACAGTCACTGCTGTTATCACGGAAAGTGACAACTGGCAGATCCAATACAGAAATAACTAAATCTTAACAAACTACTGAAATGTTCACAACTACTGAGAACATATCAGCAAGTTAAGTACAAAATATAAAACTACTGAAACTACAACGACTGAAGAACAAGCTCTTCAGTCGTTTTACAAAACTACTGAAACATAAAACATAAAACATAAAACATAAAACTACTGATATCACAACTACTGAAGAAGTACTCTTCAGCAGTTGTGACAAACTACTGAGGCTTCAGTACTTGATCTTCAGACTTTGACCTTCAGGCGTTTCATCAGCTGATGACTTCAGTAGATATCATCAGCTGATGTCTTCAGTCTTTGTCTTCAGACTTTGTACATCAGTTGTTGATCTTCAGTACTTGTGAACTCTTCAGCTGTTGTACTTCAGTACTTTGGTCTTTCAGCTTCAGCACTTGTGTTCTTCAGCTGTTGTACTTCAGCACTTTGGTTCTTCAGCTGTTAAGGTCTTCAGCACTTGATCTTCAGCTGTTGAAGTCTTCAGTACTTGTCAAACTACTGATGAGGCTTTCAGCAGTTGTTGTGATACCGTGTGGGACTTAGAGATTTTCTGATCTTGGCTCATTGGTTCTTTTGGTCCAACAAACTCCCCCTGAACCAATGCAGCCAAAACCTCTAACTTATTTAAACTCCCACTTATTGATGGCAAAAATGTTGGTCTTTTTCCTTCTTGATCAGTAGAGAAGATGACCCATGTATGCTCCGGCCTGGGAAGAACCTCAAATATTTGTTTGGCAGAGTATGAATGGGAACTCTGTTTTGGGGAACTGGACACAGAGTTGTTATCCCATTCATGAGATTCACTTCCCCATAATGAGTCTGTATGACTCACGGACATAGGCCTCAAGGAGAACAATTGTTCCTCTTGAGAGAGTTCTTCAGCTCCTCCTTCGAAGAAGAACTCTGGACCATAGTACTCTGATAAGTACTTCATGGTCCTGCCATTTTTCAGCTCCACCGTAGTTACCTCCCTGTATACAAATTCATCCGGATGGTTGCCTTCAAGGAGTAACTGGAGCTCATTCTTTTGGATGTCTTCAAGCTTTTTGTATAACAACCCCTTCTTAATCATCTTGTTTTCTAGTAAGGCTTGAGGTGTCTTCTTTGCTTGGTGAGCTTTCTTGAATTCATCAATGATTCCCAAGGTCAGACTACAACGGCCAACATGATGGTAGATTCCATTGTTTTTCGTACTTGGCCGTTGTATCTGTGTGGGATAGTTCTTCTATGGATTCTAGAACTCACCCTGGGGTCTGGCCATACTCTCACTCTCTCCCTCTGATACTGAAAGGTGTGTCTGAGAGTGTACAGCCTTTGAGCATGCCCTTTCATGGCTTGAATAGATGATGACTGAGGAATTCCTTGTCAACCATCTTCAACAGTTGCTCATCGTGCTGTTTCTGCTGTTCTTCTTCTTCTATTTTGACTCTGACCATTTCCTTTTGAGAGTCGGGTGTGATCATGGATTGACTCTGGGGCTTTGGTAGCTTCAGAACAGCAGAGAGTGGCAGACTATCATCTTCATCCTCTTCTTCTACTTCTTCTTCCATCCTCAGCACCCTTCTCCTTCTACGGGGTACATCACTGGATGATGGTTGGGTTGGTGAAGGGATTGGTTTTGAAGAGAGAGGATGTTTGGATTTTGGCTTAGAGGTTGGTTGGGAGATTTGAGGGATAGGATCTGTTTGAGTGAGTGGAAGGGAAGGTTGATCTAGCATCCTTGTAGTTAATTTTGCTTTTGTAAGTTTAGCCATCTCTAACCTTTTGCCAGCCCCAGCCTCATCAAGGGCTTCCACAATGATCCCTTTGTTGAATTGCTCAGACAGACAGATTCTGGTAGCTATAGCCAGAATGCTGTCCCTGGACCATGCGCGGATCTCCATTAATGATCTTCCCAAGTATTTGGCAATAAAGCGGATCATTATTTCCAACCTCTCTTTCTCAAGAGCATCGTACCCTGCCCATCGGGTTTGTATCTCTTGTACCTCTAACCTTCTGATCTCACTATCCAGTGTAGCTGTGTCAACCCCTGCCTGAATAGTTGGTCAATTATCTTATCCATGGAGCGGCTGTGTGTGGTGTCAGCTTCTTTGACCAGCTCCTCCAAGGATTTTTCTTCAGCAGTATGATCATCAGCACTTCTCTTTCTTTTGTACGTGAGCAGAGGTTGCTTTTCTTGTTTCTCCTCTTCCTCAGATCTCTTCTCTTTCTCTTTCTGCAGTTTACACCCTCCCCCTTTTTGGTTGCATTGGAGGAAGGGGTTGGTACCACAGAAAGAGTCTTGTGGACAGCAGCATCAACCAGTGGCTGTAATGTTGAGGAAAGCCTCTCATCAAGGGCTTTGATCACTATATCAGTGATTATGGGGGTGATGAGAGGGAGGGAATTTTGTAGGATAGCACCTATTTGCTCAGGAGGGTTCTGTTCCTGAGAAGTAGGGGCCTGAAGCAGAGGCGGGTGGTTGATTTTGGGGTGGCTCAGTGTTTGGGAAACCTTCAAGGGAAGGTGCCATCTGTGGGTGTATGAGGGTGGCAGATGGACTTGCATCCTGAGACATCTTGGCCAGCAGTCTTTGAGTCTGCTAACCTCATCCTCTAGAATGTGGTTTTGAGCAACTACATCGAAGAAGAAGCTCAGGTCATCATCAGTTGATACTGAATCACCTGACCTCCTGCTTAGAGCAGGATGAACATGCACTGGGTGTAGACCAGTTGGTGCATGTGCCCCTGTGGTGCTTGGTACTGGACTTCCAGCCTCAGGACAATGTCCATCATCAGCTGTTGCCTCTAGGGAGGTCTTAGCAATGTTACCAGCCTCACTCTGGTCATGTGCTGAGGCAGAGGAGGTGGCAGCCTCACTAGATATTCTAATCTCCTTCTCTACACCAGGAGATAGAATTGGTAAACCCCTGTGCTGTGGGTTCTCAAATACACTGTGTTCCTCCCTCAATTGTAGAGGCATTCCAGTAAGAGGTGGTTTCTGGGGAGGGGGTGAGGAGTGCAATTGAGTCAGCACTTGAGCAACTATTAAAGTTGGGCTGTGAGGGGCGGTTGTGTGGGGTACAGGTTAGAAGCAGTGTGCACCTGGGGTGGATGGTGCTCTTCAATGGCAATCTCCTCAAGTGAGGAAGATCCCAGATAAGTAGGTGCCCCTTGGGTTGCTGCAGGCTCCTGTTGAGAGGAAGCCTGAGCGGCTGTAGCTGGAGAGTCATGGTATCCACTAGGGGGTTTGGACTAGTGGATATATCCTGCGTTTGTTGTGCAGGAGCATCCTCAGGGGACTCAATTCCCTGAGTAGCCTTTTGAGTTTCTTTTTGGTGGGTTTGGTGGGGACATTGGATTTGGAGGTGGTGGCTGTGGGTTCCAGCTGCGTGGGTTTTCGCAGCTTGGCAGCCAATTTGAGTGGCCCGTCGGAGTTGTGCCGGAGTATACTTCTGGCAAAACAGCCGTTGCAGGGACTCCCACTCCAACAAGTCCCTCAGCATTAAGCTGGTCTATTATAATGGCCATGATGAACCGTGGATAGAGTATCCAACGGTTGGCAGTTAATTTTTGAGCCATATCTTTGAGCTCTGAAAATATTATATTCGGAAAAGTTCAGTGGTTGTTGCTCAAGGATAGAATACAATACCTGCTGCCATTTGGTGGACATTTGATCCCAAGACGATGTCTTAGGGCCAAACATACATTGACCATGTGAAAGATCAGGCGCTCAGCGTCATTGAAGTGTTTCTTCATAATGGTTTGGCACTGAGATCACCTTGATATCCATGCTGAGCAAATGATAGATCTATGGTGCCCTTCGGATATCCAGCAGGAGAGGTAGCATCACTCAGGTGAAGAATTTTTCGGATTGTTGCAGGAGTAATCACTACTTCTTTGTTGTTGACTACAGACCGGAGGGATCGTGTGCTGCTCTCCTCAGTAGTAACATTAACGTTCATCCAAAATTGGTTCAAGGATTCGGTATGTAAAACGGGGTTCAGAAGGAATGCCTTGTTGTATGGGGACTGAACCATAAGATCGATAGCATTATCGAACTTAGTCCAGATCGGCGATTTTGTAAGGTAGGCAACACAGTTGTGTCGCGGTTTAATTTGCAAAGACGCCATGGAAATTTGTTGGAGAGGAACGTTAGGTTTGAAGAAGATGAAGTATGGAGAGCTCAGGTTAAGGGTATTTATAGGGTACGGGTGAGTACGACTGAAGGATGTGGTGTTAGTCATCAGTAGTTTTAAACGACCGTTGACATGGTATTATCCTTTCAGACGTTGAAACAGCTGAAGTCGCGGTGTTAGGCATCAGTAGTTTAGAAAACTACTGAAGACCGTGGTTTTGACTTCAGGTGATTGAAACAACTGAGGACATGGTGTTTGTCATCAGTAGTTATGAAACTACTGAAGACAGTGGATTTGTCATCAGCTGTTGTAAACAACTGAAGACTTGGTATTAGTCATCAGTAGTTATAAAAACTACTGAAGACGTGGTTTTGCTTCAGTTGTTTAAAATGAAACAGCAGTGGTACAAACGACTGAGGAGAAAGTTCTCGTCAGCTGTTTTCGTCAATTCTTAGCTTTCAGCTGTTTCAAACTGTCCTCAACACTTCATCAGTCTTTATGGCTGATTTCAGTTGTTTCATAGGACATCAGTACTTATCTGTTTTTACTGATTTCAGTAGTTATGACTACATCAGTAGTTGTAACTACTTCAGTAGTTTAGAACAGATGAAGTACTTCAGTACTTGTGAGAACTTTTAGCCTTCAGTAGTATAAAAACTACTGAGGTTAAACGAGCTCATCAGTACTTATATGTGACAGGCACTCATGATCATCAATATGAATTACTGAGATCATCAGTAGTTGTCACCTATTCTAGCTGCAGCATACCAAGCCTTAACACCAGGTTTTGGAAAGTTGAACTATCCAAAGGCTTAGTAAAGATGTCTGCAAGCTCATCAGCACTGGGCACAAACTTAGGATCAATCAGACCTTTTTCAAAACAATCTCATAAAATGATGTCTGATCTCTATATGTTTGGTCCTAGAGTGCTGGACTGGATTTTTGACAATGCAAAGAGCTGAAGCACTATCCATTAACAATGGAGTCTTAGTCTCTGTAATGCCATAATCCAAAAGTTGGTTTTGAAGCCAGAGTACCTGAGATGTACAGCTTGCAGCAGCAATGTACTCTGCTTCCGCAGTGGATGTAGCAACTGAGGTCTGTTTTTCTTGCTCTGCCAAGAAATTAAGCAGTTGCCTAGGAATTGGCATCCACCAGAAGTTGATTTCCTGGTCAACTTACACCCTGCATAGTCACTGTCAGAAAAAGCAACTAATTTACCAGAATGGTTGGTAGAATACCATAAACCTAGAGATGGAGTGCCTTGCAGATATCTAAAGATCCTCTTGACTGCAATCAGATGAGACTCTTTAGGTGCAGCCTGAAATCTAGCACAAACACATGTAGCAAACATAATATCTGGTCTAGAAGCTGTTAAATACATCAAGGACCCAATCATACATCTGTAAAGTGTTTCATCAACCACATTACCTTTCTGATCTGAGTCCAGTTGTGTGGTGCTGCTCATGGGAGTAGAACAGGGCTTACAGTTTTGTAAATCAAACTTTTGCAAAAGATCTTTTGTATATTTGGATTGATGAATAAAAATTCCATCAGCCTTTTGTTTGATTTGCAACCCCAGAAAGAACTGTAATTCTCCCATGGCACTCATTTCAAACTTCTGTTGCATCAATTTTGTAAAGGCATCACACAACTTTGGATCAGAGGATGCAAAAATGATATCATCTACATAAATTTGAACAAGTAGATTATGCTGCCCAGCTTTCTTAATAAATAAAGTCTTGTCTATGGAGCCTCTAGTGAAATTGTTTTCCAGAAGAAAGTTTGATAATGTCTCATACCAGGCTCTGGGAGCTTGTTTTAACCCATAAGAGCTTTATCAAGCTTATACACCCAATTAGGATGTTTTTTTGTCCTCAAAGCCTGGAGGTTGACATACATAAACCTCTTCTTTAACTTTTCCATACAAAAATGCACTTTTGACATCCTTTGAAAAACTTTAAGTTTTGATAAGCAGCATAAGCTAAAAACAATCGAATTGCTTCCAGTCTGGCTACAGGGGCAAAGGTTTCATCATAATCAATACCTTCTTCTTGTGCAAACCCCTGAACAACCAGTCTGGCCTTGTTCTTAACAATAAGCCCATTTTCATCAGTTTTGTTCCTAAACACCCATTTAGTGCCTATTGCACACTTACCTGGAGGTAGAGGAACCAGTTCCCACACTTGCTGTTTCTTGAACTGAAGAAGCTCAAGCTGCATGGCATCAACCCATCCATTGTCCTTTAAAGCAATGTGATAATTCTTTGGCTCTTGCTGACTGATGAAGAGAGCATAGAAGCAGAAATTTGACAATTGACTTCTTGTTGATACACCAGCAGTGATATCACCAATGATTTGAGACATGGGGTGATTCTTCAGATCTTGATATACAATGAGATCTGTGCAAGTGTTTGTAGCCGGTTCAGCAGCAACAGATGGTGATGGTGAATCATTTCCTTGAAACCAATCAGTGGATGGTAATTCAAAGGAAGTTGAATTCGAAGAAATCTCATCAGCATTTGTTGTGGATGGGCTACTGGCGCTACAGGAACATCAGGTCTAGTTGACTCAGGCAGCTGATCACTAAACCTGAAGAGGTGAGTACTGCAATCATCATCATCATCAGCAGTACCACCAGGTGGTGAACTGTTGACAGGAGCAACAGCAGGTTTTGATAAGGAACATATTGCAGTATGTCCAGATCAAATAACTCCACAGGACTTTGTGGAATCTTGTCCTTTGGAGATTCATTAAACTTAACATGTAGAGTTTCTTCAACCATCTTTGTTCTGCAGTTGAAGACTCTGTATGCTTTGCAAGTAGATGAATAACCAACAAAGTATCCTACATCCACCTTAGGATCAAATTTGTGGAGTTGATCCTTTGTGTTGAGAATAAAACAGGACACCCAAATGCTTTGAAAAATGAAATCAGTGGAGCCAATGATGGAGAACTTCATATGGAGTCTTCATCAACCTCTGATTTACTAACACTCTATTTTTTGCACATAACAAGCTGTGTTGACAGCTTCAGCCCAAAAGGTCAATGGTAAACCTGAGTCAGCCAGCATGGACCTTGCAGCTTCAATGAGGGTCCTGTTCTTTCTCTCCACTACTCCATTTTGTTCCGGAGTCCTTGGAATGCTGAACTGCCTTTTGATTCCCTTTGAGAGATAAAAGTCATCAAGTGTATGATTTCTGAACTCAGTTCCATTATCACTCCTGATACACTTGACAGGAAGGGAATACTGCTTCTCAATGTACAGCACAAAGTGGATAATCTTCTGAGCAGCCTCATCCTTTGAATGTAGAAAGAAAGTCCATACAAATCTGGAGTAATCATCCACAATTACCAGACAGTATCTCTTCTTTGCCATGCTCATTACTCTCACAGGACCAAATAGATCCATATGCAGTAATTGCAAGCAGGCAGTGGACTTGGACATTTCAATAGGAGGAAATGAGACCTTGTGCTGTTTTCCTTTTAAACAAGCAGTGCAAGTTCATCACAGTGGAACTCCTTTATTGGTAAGCCTCTGACTAAACTATTGTGGCTAAGCTGATTCATGTTTTTGAGATTAACATGACCAAGCCTCCTGTGCCATAGTTTAGATTCTTGAAAAAGAGGCTTTGGAAAATAGGCAAGGATTACCTTTGAGATCTATCTTCTTAGAGAGATCTAAGGCATACACTCTTCCTGTCCTGTGGCTTTCAGGAGAGTGTGATCATCCAACACCTTGTCAATCAAGGGCAAAACTTTGGATGACAGAATCCTACAGTTTTGACTTGTGAAAAGGGCAACATGGCCTTTATCACACATTTGACTGACACTCAAGAGGTTGTACTTGAGATTTTCCACATGATTACATCATCAAATTTGATTTCTCCATTGGAGACAAAGCCCTTACGATGATGTAACCCTAGCATCATTGCCAAAAGAGACAAATCCCTTCTTTCCTTGAGTAGTCATGAAGAAGAGAGATGTTCCCAGTCATGTGCATGGATCCCCCACTGTCTACATACCAGATGCTATTTGGCATGTTGAAGAACCCTGCAATAATAAACAATCAATAGTTTTAGAGACCCAAACCTTTTTGGTTTTGGGCCTGGTCTCATCAATAGATGGTAAACTAGCATGTTTATTTGTAACAACAGCCTGAGAGGAAGAAGATGGTGCAGAAGAGGAGTCCTTTGGCTTAGACCTCCTTTCTGTGGTTTCAACATAGGAGAATCTAGTTGGTTAACTCTACCCAACAGATGTTGTACCATCATCACCAGCTGTGTCTGATTTTGTGATAAAGCTTTCAGCTCATCAGACACATTGCTAGTGGAGTTAGATAAGGTCCTATGTTGCACCTTCTTCTTTTGAGCACCCTCAGCTGTCACCTGTTTAACTCCTTCCTTTTGGATTGCTTTAAGGACTTAAGGGTTACAGGATTTGATGTTGCTGATACAAATGTGGTCTCAAACTCAGTTTTCATTTTTACCATTTTCTCATTAATTTCTTCCTTGTTTGAGTTTGGAACCACTTTTGTACCAACACTCATCTGTAAGATGATTGAACAAACCACATACTTCACATGGTTTCTTCTTCATCTTAGGTTGATCATTACCTAAAGATGATGAAGCAACTGAAGACTTGTTCTTCAATGCTTTGGAAGCATTGGTTGCTTTCTTAACAGCATCTTTAGTAGTCTTCAAACTCTTTCTACTGCCAGTTTTCTTCTCTTCAGTACTGACAGCAGTTGAAGTTTGAACTTCAGGAGTTGAATCCTGCTCTCCAGTCCTTTCAGGACCTTCAGGATTGACTCCTGAGTTGATCAACTTATTGATCATGTGAATGTCAGCATTTGGACCATCAACATCAGCTGATAGGTTCAAAGAGGACTTGATACTGACTGCTACTTCTGATTGTGCTGTATCAGAAGGTAGATCACATGACTTGATGGATTGGTTATCACTCTCACCATCAGATTCTACCTCTGCTCTTGGGGTAAAGTCTGTAGGTGGAGCAGTGTGATTGTAACCAATTCCAAACTTCACATTTGAAGCAGATTGCTTACTAAGAAGCATTTCAAAACCTTTGCATGATTGTACCCATCTATCACACTCGACCTGGTAACTGCAAGGGTTTCTTTGAGATCTTTGTACTTCTCTAAAATACATCTTCTCTAGCCTTATCATCAATTATTTTGCAATTCAGTTTATAAACCTCATCATTTTTATCTTTGAGCACAAACTCAAACTCAGCTTTGTTTTTGGAAATTTCTTGTTCTAGCTCAATGTTCTTATTAATTAAAGCTACATTTGCTTCTCTAATGGAAGCAAATGCTGCTATGCATTGTTCAGAACATAATTTGGCTTTTGCCTCAGAGGATACCTGTGATACCTGAGGTGTAGAGGCATTGGAAGATGAAGTATCAGCAGACTCCAAAGCCATAAGAGCTAGATTCCCAAAAGGACTGTCACCACCATGTTGACCAGCACCTGAGAACAGTTGATCATGACCAGACAAGTCATCTGGTAAACTGCTCCAGTCAACAACTCCTGGGGTGAAGAAGCTGTGTTGTTGAGATGAAGGTTGTTGATGAGATGGGGAAGGCTGAGGTTCTGGTAATGCATGAGGTTGTGGTGTCATAGGAACTTGAACTTGACTTGACTGTGGCATGTAATAACAAGGGTACTGATAAGGCATTTGACCCTGAGGAACAAAATATGCCGGAGATGTTGTTGAGGATGATGACTAGATGTGACAGGATGTTGCCCTCTGTTTTGTTGACTGTTGCCAGGAAAAGTCACAAAGGGTGCAGTAGAGTTTGATCCAGTTGATCTACACTCTCTTGCAAAGTGTCCAAGCCGTTGGCATTTGTGACACCTCAACTTGCTCTTGTCAAAACCAACTTTGGTTTTGCCAGAGAGTCCTGGGAATTTTCTTCCAGTTCTTTTGTAGAACTTCTGAGATCTGATATTTATCAAGGCCATTTGGCTCAAAATATCCATCTCTTCTAAGTCATCATCAGCAATCCCCTTGAGATCATCCATAATGAAGCATAAATTGTCATTATTACCCCAGTAAACTGACCATCAACACTTACAAATGCAGAATTAGAAGTGCTCGAAGAGAAATTAATATGCTCATCATACTGGCATTCAGATGCAGCATATTCTGACTCATGACCCACCAAGGCAGTGTTGCCTTGAATAGAGTCTTCAGTGAGCTTTCCAGATGAAGACAGTTTTCTCTTCTGTTCTATCTCTCTCTCAAAAGTGAGCAGTTCCCATGGAGTTGGTGAGAGATAGTTTGTCCAAACTTGCACTGGAGCGTAGGACAATAGTATATGTGTCCCATCTCTCAGGCAGTGATCTGAGAAATCTGTTATTCATCTGAATATTGGTGTATTCAAGTTGACCATTTTTAGTTCAGAGATCAAACAAGAAAACCGCTCATATTGTTGAGTCAGTGTCTCACCCTTTCTATGAGAGAATGTCTCATATTGTTGGGCAAGAATTTCTCTATATTTGCCAAGACCTCATCAGTTCCTCCAAATTGTTCTTTCAAAGCAATCCAGAGGTCATGGGCAGTTTCATGATGCATTAGCCCAGAATAGATTTCATTGGGCAAAGCCATGGCCAGAATTCCATGGGCTTTTGCATCAATCTCAAGCAACTTTTATCCTCGTCTGAGTATTGCTCCCTCCTCTTCGGAACCATTTGATTGGTTTCCGGATTATTCACCATAGGCTTGTGTGGACCATGTACCACAGATGTCCAACACCCTGCGCTGTAACAGACAGGTGATGGAGCATACGTCTTTGCCATATGTTATACTCATTCCTAACCAGCATAGGAGGCTTGGTTGAGGAACCAGTATTGTGAGGATCATTGGAGGGAGTGGTCATTTTCAGTTCAAAAACAGTTAGTTCAAGTTTAAAAAGAAAAGTTTTAGACAAACCACAACAAACTCAATGAGAACCAAGAATAAGATCTCAGGATGAATGAGCAGAAATACAGAAAATTCAATCTCTATAACCGTTTCTTGCAAAAACAAAAGCTAATTCAATCAAACTTGGATCTAGAATAGCAGTTTCAATGGTCATTATTAGATCGATCAATGATTAACCTGCTCTGATACCATTTGACAGGATCAGTGATCACAAGTTTGATGTTTATCAGAATGTAAAGGAGCGGAATACACAAACGAATTAGACAAATTGTAGCAAGCAAACAATATATGTAAGCGTTAAGATCGCATACGGTTATAGGGAGAGAATATGAATTTCTGATTTCTAGGAATGTTTATAGATGGAGAATATTTCTAATCAAATCAATCAAACATTCCATTCAATTGCTCATATCACTCAATAATTACAATGGGTTGTCACTCCTTATATAGAGTGCAACAGTCACTGCTGTTATCACGGAAAGTGACAACTGGCAGATCCAATACAGAAATAACTAATCTTAACAAACTACTGAAATGTTCACAACTACTGAGAACATATCAGCAAGTTAAGTACAAAATATAAAACTACTGAAACTACAACGACTGAAGAACAAGCTCTTCAGTCGTTTTACAAAACTACTGATAAAATAAAACATAAAACATAAAACTACTGATATCACAACTACTGAAGAAGTACTCTTCAGCAGTTGTGACAAACTACTGAGGCTTCAGTACTTGATCTTCAGACTTTGACCTTCAGGCGTTTCATCAGCTGATGACTTCAGTAGATATCATCAGCTGATGTCTTCAGTCTTTGTCTTCAGACTTTGTACATCAGTTGTTGATCTTCAGTACTTGTGAACTCTTCAGCTGTTGTACTTCAGTACTTTGGTCTTTCAGCTTCAGCACTTGTGTTCTTCAGCTGTTGTACTTCAGCACTTTGGTTCTTCAGCTGTTAAGGTCTTCAGCACTTGATCTTCAGCTGTTGAAGTCTTCAGTACTTGTCAAACTACTGATGAGGCTTTCAGCAGTTGTTGTGATACCGTGTGGGACTTAGAGATTTTCTGATCTTGGCTCATTGGTTCTTTTGGTCCAACATCAAGAGAGACTTGATCCAAGGAGTGTGTGACATCATTGATGTTGTCATCTATGGAGTGGTTATCAGCATCAAGAAAGTCTTGATCACCGTCACCACTACCATTATTGTCTTCTGCAATTGAAGCTCTTTATCTGGTTGTGGAGCCTCTGAGCTAGAATTTGAAGGAATACTAGATGTATCAGCTGCGTTTGTCATTGTAGTGCTGATAGAAACTCATTTGCAGAAGTAGTTCCAACTGGAGCTAAAGATGTGTTACTTGAAGGTCTTCTTAGCTCAAATCTTGGATGAGGATCTCCTGTGTTTAAATTTTCTACAAATCCTGAAAGAGTCTCACAAGATTTGTTAAAACAGTTGGTAACTAAATCAAGATCAAAAAACCAATCAGAATAGAACCAACCACACAGGGTGTGTGTTCATTGAAGGTCACATTGGCTGACTCCTCAACAATTCTAGTTCTGAGATTGTATACTCTGTAAGCCTTAGCTTGGGAAGAGTATCCAATGAAGTGTCCATCATCTGATTTCTTAGCAAATTTGGCAATTTGATCCTTGGTATTTAAGATGGTGCAAGGACAACCAAATGACCTGAGAAAACCAATGGAAGGTTTCCTCAAAGTTCATAAGGAGTCTTGCCATGAGTCTTAACTACTAAAACTCTATTCTGGACATAGCAGGCAGTGTCGACAGCCTCTGCCCAGAAGGTGATGGGCAACTTAGAGTCAGACAACATGGTTCTTGCAGCTTCAATCAGTGTCCTGTTTCTCCTCTTAGCAACACCATTCTGCTGAGGAGTCCTTGGAGCACTGTATTGTCTTGAAATACCTTTTTCATCATAGAATGCATCAAGGATTTGGTTCTTGAATTCAGTTCCCTGATCACATCTTATGATTTTGACCTTGTGATCAGATTGATTCTCAATCTTCAAGATGAAACTTTTTAGAATCTCAGGAGTCTTATCCTTAGTTCTAAGGAAGAAGACCCAAGTGAATCTTGTATAGTCATCTGTGATTACTAAACTGTAAGAGGTTCTTCCTAGACTCATTACGCTGGTGGGGCCAAAGAGATCCATATGTAACAAGTGTAGGGGTGTAGTGATGGAGTTCCTTTTCTTAGGCTTGTGAGATACCTTATGTTGCTTCCCTTTCAGGTATGCAACATAATGGCCATCACTTGTAAACTCTTTCTTTGGCATTCCAGTTACCAATCATTCTTAATCAGTTAAAGTTTACATGGCACATTCTTTTATGCCATAGAAAAGACTTATCACTATTGGCTTTAGACAGAAAGCATGAAACTTCTCTAGAGGGAGATGTTTCTTGCAAATCCATCTTGTACATATTCCCTTTCCTGGGGGATCTAAGCAGAATATGCTCATGAGAAATGACCACCCCGGGCTTGAGAACAATGCACTCATGCTCAGCAAAGAGCATGTTATGACTCTGTTCACAAAATTGGGATACACTCTGAAGATTGTACCCAAGCTCCTTGACAAAGTTTACCTTTTCAATGCTCAGTTTACCATTTGTGACCTTGCCCCTTCCTAAAATGTAACCATCTTCATCTCCTCCAAAGGCAACTGGCCCTTCATCAATCCTTTCAATGTTCTGGGTAGGGACCTATTGCATGTCATGTGCCTGGAACAACCACTGTCAATAATCCAGATATTTTCGTTTGTCTTCAGCTGTCCCTGCACAAAGAAAATGATTAGTTACATTTGGAAACCCAAGCCTTACTTGTCTTGGGCTCATAAGAGAAACAGAAGGTAATGCAACAGTAATAGATCCTATGGTTGTGCTAGGAGGAACTTGAGCTATTATTGATGGAGAATTCTCAGTCACTTGGTATTACTTAGACTTCCATACCACCTTTGGAGTCTTGGACTTGACCTTCAATACTTCGGAAGCTTTTGATACTTCGAAAGTTTTGATGACTGAGCCTTCGGAAGAACCTGCAGACACTGCAACAAACTTCAGTGCTTCGGAAGTATTCCTTCTTTCCGAGACCAACTTTTCTTCCGAAGGTAACTTTCCACTTGCCTTCTTCTTAGATTTGGAGCTTTCGAAGGAAACATATTTTGCTTTTGAAGCTTGAATCTTCTTGGAACTCTTAGAAGTCTTTATCTTGGTCATGTGAAGAGTACCTTTAGGATTGTATGGACAATCCTTAGCAAGATGAGCAGTACTTTCACACATGACACACTCAGTTTTCTTCTTTCCAAGAGCCTTCTGCTGGGAACAGACTGACTTTGGTCAAATCCCCTCTTAGGATCAGTGATCTACGTTTGATTGATTAGAGAGTATAGCAGCGGAATTCTAACAATGAATTAACCAATTCACAAGAACAAAGAGATATTCAATGTAATAACAAAACGGTTATAGACAGAGAGAATTCTGTAAATATATTTCATTCAATATTCGCTTTCGTGGTAACGGAATGTCACAATTACAATTAGGTCAACACCTCTTATATAAGAGATGTGACGTCTGCTGATGTCACTTGATAGTGATATCTAACAGAATTTATTACAACTACTGATAGTTAATACAACTACTGAAGATGTCAAACAACTGACATCTTCTTACAAGTGTTAACTATTATTACAACTACTGAAAAGAAACTACTGAAACTATAACAACTGAAGAACATACTCTTCAGTTTTTTTACAACTACTGAAACAAAGAAAACTACTGAAAGGTAAACCATCACAACAACTGAAGAATGCTTCTTCAGCTGTTGTAACAAACTCTGATGGCTTCAGTACTTGTACTTGAGCTTCAGCTGTTGTCATCAGCTGATGTCTTCAGTCTTTATACTTCAGCTATTGTACTTCAGTACTTTAGTCTTCAGCTGTTGAAGTCTTCAGCACTTAGAACTTCAGTGTTGTACTTTAGTACTTTAGTCTTCAGCTGTTGAAGTCTTCCGCACTTTAGAACTTCAACTGTTGTACTTCAGTACTTTAGTCTTCAGCTGTTGAAGTCTTCAGCACTTTAGAACTTCAGCTGTTGTACTTCAGTACTTTAGTCTTAAGCTGTTGATGATTAGATAGTAGAGTATAGCAGTGGAAATCTAACAATGAATTAGCCAATTCACAAGAACGAAAAGACTCAATGAAGAACAAAAACGGTTATAGATAGAGAGAATTCTGCAAATATATTTCATTCAATATTCGCTTTCGTGGTAACGGAATGTCACAATTACAATTAGGTCGACACCTCTATATAAGAGATGTGACGTCTGCTGATGTCACTTGATGGTGACATCTAACAGAATTATTCCAACTGAAACACAACTACTGAAGATGTCAAAACAGCTGACATCTTCTTACAAAAATACTAAGTGTTATCAGTTACTACAACTACTGAAAAACATAAAATTACTGATACTACAATGACTGAAGAACAAGCTCTTCAGTAGTTTTACAAAACTACTTAAAGTAAAAACATAAAACTACTGATATCACAACTACTGAAGAAGTACTCTTCAGCTGTTGTGACAAACTACTGAAACTTCAGTACTTGGTCTTCAGACTTGAACTTCAGACGTTTCATCAGCTGATGACTTTAGTAGATATCATCAGCTGATGTCTTTAGTCTTTGTCTTCAGACTTTGTACACCAGTTGTTGATCTTCAGCACTTGTAGACTCTTCAGCTATGTACTTCAGTACTTGGTCTTCAGCTTCAGCACTTGTGTTCTTCAGCTGTTCAGCTTCAGCACTTGTGTTCTTCAGCTGTTCAGCTTCAGCACTTGTTTCTTCAGCTGTTGAGCTTCAGCACTTTAGTCTTCAGCTGTTGAAGTTCAGTACTTGATCTTCAGCTGTTGAAGTCTTCAGCACCTGTCGAACTGCTGATGAAGCCTTCAGCAGTTGTTGTGATATCATGTGGGACTTAGAGGTTTTCTGATCTTGGCTCATTGGTTCTTTTGGTCCAACAAACTCCCCCTGAACCAATGCAGCCAAAACCTCTAATTGATTTATTTTCCCACTTATTGTTGGCAAAATGGTTGGTCTTTTTCCTTCTTGATCAGTAGAGAAGATGACCCATATAAGCACTGGCCTGGGAAGAAATCTCAGAGATCTGTTTGGCAAGGTATGAATGGGAACTCTGTTTTGGGGAACGGGACACAGAGTTGTTATCCCATTCATGAGATCTACTTCCCCATTATGAGTCTGTACGACTCTCGAACATAGGCCTCAAGGAGAACAACATGTTCCTTCTTGGAGAGTTCTTCTACTCCTCCTTCAAAGAAGAACTCTGGACCATAGTACTCAGATAAGTACTTTACAGTCTTGCCATTTTCAACTCCACAATAGTTACCTCCCTATAGACAAATTCATCAGGATGAGTGCCCTCAAGGAGTAACTGGAGCTCATTCTTCTTAATGTCTTCAAGCTTCTTATTTAATAACCCTTTTTGATCATCTTGTTTTCCAGTAAGGCTTGAGGGGTCATTTTTGATTGATGAGCCTTCTTGAATTCATCGATTATTTCCCATGGTGAGACTACAATGGCCAACATGATTGTAGAGTCTATTGTTTTTCTAACCTGGCCATTGTATCTGTGTGGAATGGATCTTTTGTGGATTCTAGAACTCACCTTGGGGTCTGGCCATACTCTCACTCTCTCCTTCTGATACTGAAATGTGTGTCTGAGAGTGTACAGCCTCTGAGCATGCCCTTTCATGGCTTGTATAGATGATGACTAAGGAAATTCCTTGTCAACCATCTTCAGTAGTTGCTTATCATGCTGCTTCTGCTGTTCTTCATCTTCTATTTTGACTCTAACCGTTTCCCTTGAGAGTCAGGTGTGATCATGGGTTGACTCCTGGGTTCTGGTAGCCTTAGAACAGCAGAGAGTGGCAGACTATCATCTTCATCCTCTTCTTCTTCATCTTCTTCTATCCTCAGCACCCTTCTCTCCTTCTAGGTGCATCACTGGATGATGGTGGGTTGGTTTTTGTGGTAAGGAATTGGTTTTGAAGGTTGAGGATGTTTGGATTTGGGTTTTGAGATTGGTTTGGAGATTTGAGGGGTAGGCTGTTTTTGAGTGGGTGATTGGGAAGGTTGTTCAAGCATTTTGGTTGTGAGTTTGGCTTTTGTAAGTCTTGCCATTTCAAACCTTTTTCCAGCCCCAGCCTCATCAAGTGCTTCGATGATTATCCCCTTATGAAATTGCTCAGACAACAGATTCTGGTGGCTATAGCCAGAATGCTGTCTCTGGTCCATGAACGAATCTCCATCAGTGATCTTCCTAAGTATTTGGCAATGAATCCAATCATGATCTCCAATCTGTCTTTCTCCAGCACATCATACCCAACCCATCTGGTTTGAATTTCCTCTACTTCCAACCTCCTGATTTCACTGTCTAGTGTGGCTGTGTCAAAGCCTTGCTTGAAGAGTTGCTCAATGATTTTGTCCATGGATCGGCTGTGTGTGTCATCTGCATCTTTTACCAGCTCTTCCAAGGATTTTTCTTCAGCATTTGTTTGATCACCAACACTTTTCTTTCTTTTGTAAGTGATCTTGTTGTTCCTTTTCTTTTTCCAACTCCTGGGTTTTTCTTGTGCCTTCATCCTCAGTTCTTTTTCTTTTCTTTTCTTTCACTGCAGTACTCTCCCCCTTTTTGGATGCATTGGTGGCAGGGGTTTGTACCGCAGAAAGTTTCTTTTGCACAGGATCATCAAGAGTGGTTGTAGACTTGAGGAAATCCTCTCATCAATGGCTTTATAAACAATGTCATTGATGATGGAGTGATATAAGAGGTAGGGATTGTTGGAATACAGGAACCATCTGCTCTGGGGGGTTCTGTCCCGGAGAGATAGTGCCAAAAGCAGAAGTTGGAGGCTCAGTGAAGTGAGAGGGTAAAGTGTTTGGGGAACCTTCAAATGAAGGTGCCATCTGTGGGTTGGTGGGGGCAGATGGACATACATCCTGAGACTTCTTGGCAAGCAGTTCTTGTAGTCTGCTTACCTCAGCCTCCAGGATGGTGTTATGGGCTAGAACGTCATAGAAAAAGCCCAGGTCATCATCAGCAGAAGCTGAATCACCTGACCTCCTGCGTGGAGCAGGATGTACATGCACTAGGTGTAGACCAGTTTTAGCATGTGCCCCTTTTTCTTGGAACTGTGGACTTCCAACTCAGGACTATGTCCTTCATCAGCTGTTGCCTCTAGTGAGGTCTTAGCTATGTTACCAGCCTTAATTTGATCATGTGCTAATTCAGAAGAGGTGGCAGCCTCACTAGATGTTCTAATCTCCCTATCTACACTAGGAGATAGAACTTGTAAACCCGGTGCTGTGGGTTGTCAGAAGCATGATGATCCTCTTCCTGATGTCTGTGGTTCTCCCCTTTGTTGGTGGTTGTTGGGGAGGAGGAGAGGCATGCAACTGAGTCAGCACGTTTGCAATAATTATGGTGGACTTGGGGGGGCGGTTGCATGGGGAGATGGGGTAGAAGCAGTGTGCACCTGGGGAGGATGGTGCTCTTCAATGGCAATCTCCTCAAGTGAGGAAGATCCCAGATGTGTGGGTACCCCTTGTGTGGTGGCTGCAGGCTCCTTTGAGAGGAATCCTAAGCGGCTATGGCTGGTAGAGTCTCTGATACTGCTGGTGGGTTTACACCACAAGTATATCCTGCGTTGGTGGTGCAGGAGCATCTTCAGGGGACTCATCTCCCTGAATAGCTGTTTTGGGGTGTTTTGGGGTGTTTTGGTTTTGGTTTTTCGGGACTTTGGTTCTGATGGAGGAAGCTGTGGGTTCCCTGTGCTTGGGTTTTAGCATTCGGGCAGCTTCTTTGAGTGTAAGGTCTGAGTTGTGCCTGGAGTATACCTCAGCCAAAACAGCTGGTGCAGGGACTCCAAGGCCAACAAGGCCATCAGATTTTAATTTATCTAAAATAATGGCCATCAGAAACCTGGGATATAATGGCCATCGGTTTGCCACAGGTTTCTGAGCCAAGTTCTTTATTTCTAGAAACACGATTTCAGAAAAATTTAGCGGTTGGTGTTCTAGAAAGAATACAATACCTGTTGCCATTGGGATGACATTTGATCCCAAGAAGATGTCTTGGAGGCTAAGCAGACATTTACCATGTGAAAAATAACTTTCTCAGCATCATGGAAATGTTTCTTTAGAACGGTTGTAGCCCGAAGATCACCTTCATACCCATGATTGATAAATGACATATCTGTTATGCCCTTTGGGTATGCAGTCACAGCGGTGGAGTCGTGTAAGTGTAATGCCTGACGAATGATGTCAGCTGTAACGACCACTGGTTTCCGGTTGACAAGGGACCGAACAGAGATATGGCCGGTAGACTCATCTGTATGAACAAAAGCATTTGACCAGAATTGACTGAGGGATTCAGGGTAGATGGTTGGATTCAAGAGAAAGGCTGTGCGATATGGGGAATCCACCATTAAGTCAATGGCATTATCATATTTGTTCCAGAAAGCCGACTTTGTAAGGTAAGCAACGCAGTTATGTCGTGGTTTCAGACTCATGGTCGCCATGTTTGAGAGAGAGAAGTTCAGAAAAATAACGGCTAATGAAACATTAGAGAAGAGGACAAGTATTTATAGGGTAGGGGTGAGAAAATGACTGAAGGGTTTGGTATTAGTCATCAGTAGTTTTAAACCGACTGTTGACATGGTATTACCCTTTCAGACGTTGAAACAGCTGAAGTCGTGGTTTTAGGCATCAGCAGTTAGAAAACTACTGAAGACCATGGTTTTGACTTCAGATGATGAAACAACTGAGGACTTGGTGTTTGTCATCAGTAGTTGTGAAACTGCTGAAGACAGTGGTTTTGTCATCGGTTGTTGTAAACAGCTGAAGACTTGGTATTAGTCATCAGTAGTTTTAAAACTACTGAAGACATGGTTTTGCTTCAGTTGTTTAGAATGAAACAACAGTTGTAGAAACGAATGAAGAGAAAGTTCTCTTCAGTAGTTTTCGTCAATTCATAGCCTTTCAGCTGTTTCATACTGTCCTCAACACTTACTCATCAGACTTTGCATCTGCTTTTCAGGTGTTTCATAGGACGTCAGTACTTATCTGTTTGTACTGATTTCAGTAGTTGTAACTACATCAGTAGTTGTAACTACATCAGTAGTTTAGAACAAATAAAGTACTTCAGTACTTGTGAGGCATTTAGCCGTCAGTAGTTATAAAAACTACTGAAGGTGAAAGGACTCATCAGTACTTATATGTCACATGGTTACCAATGATCACCAGTACTTTTTACTGAAATCATCAGTAGTTGTCACTTATTCTAGCTGCAGCATACCAAGCCTTAACACAAGGTTTTGGAAAGTAGAACTATCCAAAGGCTTAGTAAAAATATCTGCAAGCTCATCAGCACTAGGCACAAACTTAGGATCAATCAGACCTTTTTCAAAACAATCCCGAATAAAGTGATGTCTGATCTCTATATGTTTGGTCCTAGAGTGCTGGACTGGATTTTTGACAATACACAGAGCTGAAGCACTATCCATTAATAATGGAGTCTTAGTCTCTGTAATGCCATAATCCAGAAGTTGGTTCTGAAGCCAGAGTACCTGAGAAGTGCAACTTGCAGCAGCAATGTACTCGGCCTCAGCAGTTGATGTAGCAACAGATGTTTCTTTCTTACTCTGCCAAGAAATCAAACAGTTGCCTAGGAATTGACAACCACCAAAAGTTGACTTTCTAGTTAACTTGCACCCTGCATAGTCACTATCTGAAAAAGCAACTAATTTGCAAGAGTGTCCAGTGGAATACCATAAACTCAGAGATTGTGTACCTTGCAAATATCTAAAGATTCACTTGACTGCAATCAAATGAGACTCTTTAGGAGCAGCCTGAAATCTAGTACAAACACATGTAGCAAACATAATATCTGGTCTAGAAGTTGTTAAATACATCAAGGACCCAATCATACATCTGTAAAGTGTTTCATCAACAGCTTTACCTTTCTGATCTGCATCCAGTTGTGTGGTGTTGCACATGGGAGTAGAACAGGGCTTACAGTTTTGTAAATCAAACTTATTCAAAAGATCTTTTGTATATTTTGACTGATGAATAAAGGTTCCATCAGCCTTTTGTTTAATTTGCAATCCTAGAAAGAATTGTAATTCTCCCATTGCACTCATTTCAAACCTCTTTTTCATTAATGTTGTAAAATCATCACACAACTGGGGATCAGAGGATGCAAAAATGATATCATCAACATAAATCTGAACAAGTAGCTTATTCTGATCCACCTTCTTAATAAACAAAGTTTTATCAATGGAGCCTCTAGTGAAATTATTCTTAAGAAGAAAAGTGGAAAGTGTCTCATACCAGGCTCTAGGAGCTTGTTTCAACCCATAAAGAGCCTTATCAAGTTTATACACCCATTCAGGATGTTTATTATCCTCAAAACCTGGTGGTTGACACACATAAACTTCTTCCTTTATTTTACCATATAAAAAGGCACTTTTGACATCCATTTGAAAAACTTTAAGATTATGGAATGCAGCATAGGCTAAAAACAATCTGATTGCCTCTAGTCTGGCTACAGGGGCAAAGGTTTCATCATAGTCAATACCTTCTTCTTGTGAAAACCCTGTACAACCAGTCTAGCCTTGTTCTTAACAATAAGCCCATTTTCATCAGTTTTATTCCTAAACACCCATTTAGTGCCTATTGCACACTTACCTGGGGGAAGAGGAACCAGTTCCCACACTTGCTGTTTCTTGAACTGAAGTAGCTCAAGCTGCATGGCTTCAACCCATCCATTGTCTCTCAAAGCAACATGGTAGTTCTTTGGCTCTAGCTGACTGATGAAGAGAGCATAGAAGCAGAAGTTAGACAATTGACTTCTTGTTGAAACGCCAGCATTGATATCACCAATAATCTGAGACATTGGGTGATTCTTCTGTTCTTGATAAACAATGAGATCTGTGCAAGTGTTTGTAGGACCTTCAGCACAGCAGATGTTGATGCAGACTCTTGAAACCAAGAATTAGATGGTAACTCAAAAGATGTAGAGGAATCAGAGATCTCATCAGCATTTGTTGTGGATGGAACTGCTGAAGCTACAGGAACATCAAATTTAGCAGACACAGGCAGTTGGTCACTAAACTTGAATAGGTGAGTATTGATATTATCATCATCATCATCAATACCACCAGGTGGAAGACATGCTGCAGAAGATGATTTATCCACAGGATCTGCAACAGCTGGAGGTTGATAAGGAACATATTGCAGTATGTCCAAATCAAACAACTCCACAAGGTTTTGTGGAATCTTGTCCATAGGAGATTCATTAAACTTCACATGCAAAGTCTCTTCAACTATCTTTGTTCTGCAGTTGAAGACTCTGTATGCCTTGCAAGTAGATGAATAACCAACAAAATACCCTGCATCCACCTTAGGATCAAATTTTTGGAGTTGATCCTTTGTGTTGAGAATAAAACAGGGACACCCAAATGCTTTGGAAAATGAAATTAGAGGAGCCAAGTGATGAAGAACTTCATATGGAGTCTTCATCAACTCTGATTTACCAAGACTCTATTCTGCACATAGCAAGCTGTGTTAACAGCTTCAGCCCAAAAGGTCAGTGGCAAACCAGAGTCAACCAGCATGGACCTTGCAGCTTCAATTAGGGTCCTGTTCTTCCTCTCCATTACTCCATTTTGTTCTGGAGTCCATGGGATGCTAAACTGCCTTTTGATTCCTTTGAAAGATAGAAGTCATCAAGTGTATGGTTTTTGAATTCAGTTCCATTGTCACTCCTTATACACTTGACTGAAAGGGAGTACTGCTTCTCAACATACAACACAAAGTGAATAATCTTCTGAGCAACCTCATCCTTTGAATGTAGAAAGAAAGTCCATACAAATCTGGAGTAATCATCCACAATTACCAGACAGTATTTCTTCTTTGCCAAGCTCATCACTCTCACAGGACCAAATAGATCCATATGCAGTAATTGCAAGCAGGCAGTGGACTTAGGCTCTTCAATAGGAGGGAATGAGACTTTGTGCTGTTTTCCTTTTAAACAAGCAGTGCAGGTTTCATCACAGTGAAACTCCTTTATTGGTAAGCCTCTGACTAAACTATTGTGGATCAGCTGATTCATGTTTTTGAAATTAACATGACCCAGCCTTCTGTGCCACAGTTTAGATTCTTGAGGAGAGGCTTTGGAAAATAGGCAAGGATGGCCTCTGAGATCTATTTTCTTGGAAAGATCTAAGGCATACACTCTTCCTGTCTTGTTGGCTCTCAGGAGAGTGTGATCATCCAACACCTTATCAATCAAATGCAGAACTTTGGATGACAGAATCCTACAGTTCTGACTGGTGAAAAGAGCAACATGGCCTTTATCACACATTTGACTGACACTCAAGAGATTGTACTTGAGATTTTCCACCTGATTAACATCGTCAAAATTTATTTCTCCATTGGAGACAAAGCCATTGCCAATGATGTAACCCCTAGCATCATTGCCAAAAGAAACAAACCCCTTCTTTCCTTGAGAGTAGTCATGAAGAAGAGAGCTGTTCCCAGTCATGTGCATAGATCCCCCACTGTCTACATACCACATGCTACTTTGGCATGTTGAAGAACCCTGCAATAATAAACAATCAGTTAGTTTTGGAGACCCAAACCTTTTTGGTTTTGGGCCTGGTCTCATCAACAGATGGCAAACTAACAGGTTTATTGGAAACAACAGCCTGAGAGGAAGAAGATGGTGAAGAAGAGGAATCCTTTGGCTTGGACCTCCTTTTCTGTGGTTTCAACATAGGAGCATCTAATTGGTTAACTCTTCCCAATAGATGTTGAACCATCATAACCAGCTGTGTCTGTTTTTGTGATAAAGCTTTCAGCTCATCAGACACATTGCCAGTGGAGTTTGATAAGTTCCTATGTTGCACCTTCTTCTTTAGAGCAATCTCAGCTGTTACCTGTTTAACCCCTTCTTTTTGGATTTCTTTATGGACTTAAGGGTTACAGGATTTGATGTTGCTGATACAAATGTGGCTTCAAACTCAGTTTTCATTTTAACTATTTTCTCTTTAATTTCCTCTTTATGTTTGAGTTGGATCCTCTTTTGTACCAACAATCATCTGTAAGATGATTGAACAAGCCACATACTTCACATGGTTTCTTCTTCATCTTATGTTGATCATCAACTAAAGAGGATGAAACTACTGAAGACTTGCTCTTCAGTACTTTGGAAGCATTGTTTGCTTTCTTGACTTCCTCTTTAGTAGTCTTCAAACTCTTTCTACTGACAGTTTTCTTCTCTTCAGTACTGAAAGTAGTTGGAGGTTGAACTTCAGGTGTTAAATCTTGCTCTCCAGTCCTTTCAGGACTTTCAGAATTAACTCCTGAGTTGATCAACTCATTGATCATGTGAGTGTCAGCAGTGAAACCATCAACATCAGTTGATAGGTTCTGAGAGGGCTTAGTACTGACTTCTACTTCTGATGGTGCTGTATCAGAAAGTAGATCACATGATGAAATGGATTGGTTATTGCTCTCACCATCAGATTGTACCTCTGCTCTGGGAGTAAAATCTGTAGGTGGAGCAGTGTGATTATAACCAATGCCAAACTTCACATTGGAAGCAGATTGCTTACTAAGAAGCATTTCAAAACCCTTGCAAGAATTTACCCATCGATCACACTCTACCTGGGTAGTTGCAAGTGTTTCCTTGAGATCTCTATACTTCCCTAGAAGTATCTCTTCCCTTGCCTTATCATCAGTGATTTGGCATTTAAGTTTGTAAATCTCATCATTCTTATCATTAAGCACAGACTCAAATTCAGCTTTGCTTTTGGAAATTGTTTGTTCTAGTTCAATGTTCTTGTTAATTAAAGCTACATTTGCTTCTCTAATAGATGCAAATCCGCTATGCATGATTCATAACATAGTTTGGCTTTTGCCTCAGAGGATACCTGTGATACCTTTGGTATAGAGGCATTAGAGGATGAGTATCAGCCGAATCCAAAGCCATAAGAGCTAGATTTCCAAAGGGACTGTCACCACCATGTTGACACACCAGTGAATAGTTGTTCATGACCAGACATATCATCTGGTAAACTGCTCCAGTCAACACTCCTGGAGTGAAGAAGCTGTGTTGTTGAGGTTGAGTTTGTTGATGAGATTGGGAAGGTTGAGGTTCAGGCAATGCATGTGATTGTTGTGAAATGGAGCTTGAACCGGATTAGACTGAGGCAAGTAATAGCAGGGAAAAGGGTATGACATTGGACCCTGGGGGACAAAGTATGCAGGAGATCTAGGGTGTGAATGATGACCAGAACCAGCAGGATGTTGCCCTCTATTTTGGGGACTAGTACTAGGAAAAGTCACAAAGGGTGCAGAAGAGTTAGATCCAGTTGATCTACACTCTCTTGCAAAGTGTCCCAGCCTTTGGCATTTGTGACACCTCAACTTACTCTTGTCAAAACCAACTTTGGTTTTGCCAGAGAGTCCAGGAAATTTCCTGCCAGTTCTCTTGTAGAACTTCTGAGATCTGATATTAATCAATGCCATTTGGCTCAGAATATCCATCTCTTCTAGATCATCATCAGCTATTCCTTTCAAATCATCCATGATGAAGCATAGATTGTCACTATTACTGCCAGAATGACTATCAATACCATCAAATGCATGATCAGAACTATTTGAAGAGAAATCAATATGCTCATCATAATTGCTTTCAGATGCAGCATATTCTGACTCATGACCAACCAAGGCAGTATTCCCGGTACAAAGTCATCAGTGAGCTTTCCTGATGAGGACAATTTCCTTTTCTGCTCTATCTCTCTTTCGAATGTAAGCAGTTTCCCATGAAGTTGGGTGAGAGATAGGCTATCCAGATTTGCACTGGAGCGTAGGACAATAGTGTATGTGTCCCATCTCTCAGGCAGTGATCTGAGGAACCTGTTATTCATCTGGCTGTTGGTGTATTCCTGTTTCACCATTTTCAGCTCAGAGATCAAGCAGGAAAAACGCTCAAACTGTTGAGTCAGTGTCTCACCCTTTCTATGAGAGAATGTCTCATATTGTTGGGCAAGGATTTCTCTGTTGTTTGCTAAGACCTCATCTGTGCCACCGAATTGTTCCTTCAGGGCATTCCAGAGATCATGAGCAGTTTCATGATGCATAAGCCCTGAATAGATTTCATTAGGCAGTGCCATGGCCAGAATTCCATGGGCTTTAGCATCAATCTCAAACACTTTCCGATCTTCATCAGAGTATTGTTCCTTCTTCTTCGGAACCATTTGATTGGTTTCCGGATTGTTCACATAGGCTTATGTGGTCCATGCACCACAGATGTCCAACAACCTGAACTGTTAACAGACAGGTGATGAAGTATTCTTCGCTGCCATATGTTATACTCGGTCCTAACCAGCATCGGGGGCTTGGTTGAGGAACCGGTATTGTGAGGATCATTAGAAGGAGTAGTCATCTCAGATTCAATCAAATTCAATTAAACTATAATAGATTTAGAACAAAACACAACAACCAATTGAACCAAGAGAGATCTCAAAATAAATGATGAAAGCGTCAAAAATTCAATAATCTATAACCAGTTCTTGCAAATATGCTAATTCAATCAAACAGTTATTAATTAGCAGTTTCAATGATCAATTGTTAGATCGATCAATGATTAACCAGCTCTGATACCACTTGTTAGGATCAGTGATCTACGTTTGATTGATTAGAGAGTATAGCAGCGGAATTCTAACAATGAATAGCCAATTCACAAGAACAAAGAGATATTCAATGTAAGAACAAAAACGGTTATAGACAGAGAGAATTCTGCAAATATATTTCATTCAATATTCGCTTTCGTGGTAACAGAATGTCACAATTACAATTAGGTCACACCTCTTATATAAGAGATGTGACGTCTGCTGATGTCACTTGATAGTGACATCTAACAGAATTTATTACAAACTACTGATAGTTAACACAACTACTGAAGATGTCAAACAACTGACATCTTCTTATAAAAATGCTAAGTGTTAACTATACAACTACTGAAAAGAAACTACTGAAACTATAACAACTGAAGAACATACTCTTTAGTTGTTTTACAAATACTGAAACAAAGAAAACTACTGAAAGGTAAACCATCACAACAACTGAAGAATGCTTCTTTAGCTGTTGTAACAAACTCTGATGGCTTCAGTACTTGTACTTGAGCTTCAGCTGTTGTCATCAGCTGATGTCTTCAGTCTTTATACTTCAGCTGTTGTACTTCAGTACTTTAGTCTTCAGCTGTTGTCTTCAGTACTTTAGTCTTCAGCTGTGAAGTCTTCAGCACTTTAGAACTTCAGCTGTTGTACTTCAGTACTTTAGTCTTCAGCTGTTGAAGTCTTCAGCACTTTAGAACTTCAGCTGTTGTACTTCAGTACTTTAGTCTTCAGCTGTTGAGTCTTCAGCACTTTAGAACTTCAGCTGTTGTACTTCAGAACTTTAGTCTTCAGCTGTTGCAGTCTTCAGACTTTGTCAAATAGCTGATCAAGTCTTCAGCAGTGGTTGTGATGTCTGTGGGACTTAGAGGTTTTTCTGATCAGGCTCATTGGTTCTTTTGGTCCAACACATCCCCTCTCCACCTTCATCTTTACAGATGCTGAGACAGTCCTTTTGGGCTGGGAACTGTTCTTGGAGTTTGATGGTCCAGGGTGTGCATCAGTGGTACACAACAGTTCAGTCTTCTTCTTGGTACTAAGATGATTTGAACAAGAACCAGAACTCTTAGCAGAAGAGTTTAGGTTGATGTCTTCAGTCTTTACTACTTCAAATCCTGCAAAGATAAACACTTGTTTCTGCTTGGAATCAAAAGTAGCCTTGATCTATTGAGCATTCCTTGCTTTCCTCTTGCTCTTCCTCATCAAGTTCTTTCTTATTGACTTGGTCATCATAGTCTTCTTCTTCTCCTCAGAAGGATAGTGGCCCTTCTTAGAATCCTTCTCTTCACTCTTTATAAAGGAATTCTTCACTATCACTTCTTCATCCTCTTCACTCAAAGGATCTATGAGAGGAAGCTCATCTTCACAAGTTCCACACCTAGGTGATCTTACAGACAAGATTGTATGTGGAGGAGCTAATCATTTTCAATCTTTATGCTCATGTTTTAGAACTAAAATGGTTTTCTCTAAGTCCTCAATCTTTAGTATATAATCATTTTCAGACTTTCTAAAATCAGCTTTTAAAATGTTTAAGGACTAAAGATCAGATCTCATTTCCAAGTTATAGGACCTGTATCTATTAACTTTAGTAATGCATTCAGGGTACAGAGATATTCCAATACCTTGGCTTTATCATGATCTAACATCAGTGCTTGGTTTGGAGATGCATCTTCCACCTAAAAGCTCCAGTCAAAGCCTCCTTCTTCAACTGCGACAGCAGCCTGCTGCTTTGGCTTCTTATTCTAGGGGGCTTTGTTAGTGTAGTTGGGTCTGGATTGTGTTTGGCCATAATTTGTTCTAGGTGCCTTACACTCCCTTGCTAAGTTACCCATCAAGTTACAGTTGTAACACTTGACTTTGCCTTTGTCCAGACCAAACTTTCCAGTGGTTGCATTACTTGGAAACTTCCTTCCAGTCTGCTTGTAGAACTTCTTGGCTCTGTGAGTGAGAAGAGCCATCTGCTGGACTATCTCCATGTACTCCAGATCATCTGGATGGATACAATCTAGGTTTTCAAGGGCGAACAGGAAGCTGCCACAACTTTCATCAGAAGGCACAAATTCTTGAGAAGAACTTGTCTCTTGGTATGGGCTTCCTTGGGTGTAGTTCTCTCTAGGTGTCTCTAGGAAGGTGATGAAAGGACCCTTAGGTGAGTTTTCAGGGTAGCATATGAGATGATGTTGGGGTTCTATGCTATCCTTTTCAACCACATGCAAGGCTAAACCTATTTGATTGTTGGCGTTGCCAGATGAACCGTGCATGTTCATCTCATCTGGTAGCCACTAAGAATCCCATATAACTCTGTTAGAGTAATATTTTTTAGATTCTCAGTCCTCTTGATCACCACACAGTATTGTGTCCACTGCCTATGAAATGAGGACATGAACTTCCTTACAATGTCCCTGTTCTCAAGAAGAACTCCTCCATCTATAAGGGTATCCACAATCTCAACATACCTAAAGTATTGTTGAGTCATGGTTTCACATGTTTTGAAGGTGAAGTTTTCAAACAGCTGCTTTAGGAGACCCTTCTTGTTCTCCTTGGCTTCAGAGGAACCTATACATCAGTTTAAGTGCATCCCACAGTTGCTTGGCTGTTTTGCACTTCTTGAAACCTCTGTATACAGAGTTTGGAAGGGCAGTTTGAAGGGTTGTCATGGCGTTTCTATCAATCTCTACTCTTTTCCAATCTTTATTAGAGTAGTTTGCCACATCCTTAGGGATCATACCAGCACTAGTAGCAGAAGGAGTGCTAGGTATGAAAGGTCCATTTTCAACAAACTCCTGCATTCTTGAGTCCAGAGACCTGATGAAACCTTCCATTCTTAAACACCAGGTGTCAAAGTCATCAAGAGTGATCAGTGGGGACTTCTTCATGGTTCCAGTTTCCATATCGGTCTTGGAAATGGTTGTCATTTAAAAAGTTTAGTATTTGTGTGTGTGTGGGATCTTAAGATGGTGAGATCTTATATCAAGAGCCTGGAATGCTTTGATACCAAATGCAGGACCGGTGAAGGGGGTTCACTTTCAACACAACAACACAAAGATGAGATTAACTAAACTTAAGCAAATAGTAAATTGGATTAACCATAATAAAGACACTAAGAACACAAGTAATGGGAAGAGACAGAACACAAGTATATGGTTTTCAAAAATGCAGTATATTGCTTTTTCTATGTTCTATTACAAGTGTTACAAAGCATATCCATAAAGTTAGAAGAACATGAGATACTTGTACTACATCCTATAGCCGACCATACTATGAAAGCCAGCTGGATACAATTGACTAGACTCAAAACATAATCATTTGTAGAGTCAAAAAGGCAGATTTCCTTTTTGACTTTGTGACTAAGACATGCCATATCTCACATCCTTATCTATTACAAAAAGGATAAAGTACATGAAGTAGAAAGTTTACAGACTCAAGACCTCAATGTATAGTTACCAAAAGCATGGACCTTTTCACCAACTCATATAAGTTGGTGACTTTACAGAGATGCAACAGAAAGGTGTTCAGCTTTATGGAATAATACATCAGATTAAGCATGTTACTAAAAGTCTTTGGAAGAAATCTGTCTTCAAGAGTTGAGGCTTCGGAAGACTTTGTCTTTGAAGCTTCGGAAGACGTCATCTTTGGCTTTGGAAGATATTGGTCTTGGCTTTGGAAGATTTCACACTTAGAATATTTTGTTGCGTGTGTGAAACTTCCAAGCATTCTTCATCAGTACTTGTGCAGCATGCATGCAGAAAGTCTTTGGTTGCTTCAGCCTCTATGCATATTCTCCATATTAAGGTCATTGGTCTGTAACTTTCTACTTTTTTAATTTATCCTTTTTGTAATATATTAGTATGAGCTATAGCATGTTATAGTCACAAGTCAAATGACAATCTGCCTTTTGACTGTACATTGATCTTGTAGTCTGGATTAGTGTTTCCAACTGGCTTTCAAAGTATAGCCTGCTGTTGGATGTAGTACAAATGTATCAATTACTTTATTTATATATGCTTTGTAACACTTGTAATAAAACTTGAGAGCAATAAGCATTCTTCAAAATCAAATACTATTTTTTTCTTGTTTATAATTCTATCTCATATTTACTTGTGTTCTTTGTATCATCAACATAAACCTGGTTCCCAAATTGATCTATTAAGTGTTCTAAGTTTCTCATCATTGGGAATCTGATTGTATTGTCCCCTTCAATGGTCCTACAATTGGTATCAGAGCATTTTAGGCTCTTGATTGGAAGATCTCACCATCTTAAATCTCTTCAATTTCATAAAACACTTAACAACTCAAATGACAACTCTTACAAAGGCTGATATGGAAACCTGTATTATGACAAAATCTTTACTGATAACTGCTGATGACTTTGATACTTGGTGCCAAAGAATGAAAGGCTTTATCAAGTCTCAAGACAGTAGAATGTGGGGATTGTTGTCTCAGGACCTCATGCACCAATTACCACTTCAGCTGCTGCTGGTGGTAGAATGATACCAAAGGAAGTGGCTAACTACTCAGAAGAAGACTAGAAGAAGATTGATGTAGATGAGAATCCATGACCGCCCTCCAAACTACTCTTCCAAACTCTATCTAAAGAGGATTCAAGAAGTGCAAAACTACTACGCAACTATGGGATGCACTAAAGCTTATGTATGAGGGGTCTAGTGAAGCAAAAGAGAACATGAAAGACCTTTTGAAGCAGTAGTTTGAGAACTTCACCTAAAAGACAGGTGAAACAATGACTCAACAATACTTCAAGTATGGTTATATGGTGGATACTCTAATGGATGTTGGAGTAACTCTTGATAATAGGGACATTATAAGAAAATTCATGTCCTCTCTTCCTAGACAATGGACATACTATTGTGTGGTGATTAAGAGGACTGAAAACCTTAATACCCTTAATCTTACTGAGTTGTATGGTATCCTCAGTGGATACCAGATGGATATGAACATGCAAAATCCATCTAGCCACTCCAACAATCACCAGAGTTCAACCCTTCATGTAGTTGAAAGAGATTGTAGAGAACCATATCATCATCTCATTTCTTACCTTGAAATCTCACAAAATGGTCTTTTCATCACCTTTCTAGAGACACAAAGGGAGAGCTATATCCAAGGAAGCCCATTTCAAGAGACAACCTCTTCTCAAGCCTTTGTGTCTACTAATGAAAACAATGGCAACTTTCTCTTCACTCTTGAAGTCTTGGACCGCATCCATCCAAATGATCTGGAGTACATGGAGATATTCCAGTAGATGGATCTTCTTACTCATAGAGCCAAAAAGTTCTATAAAGGGACGGGCATGAAATTTACCAGTAATGCAACTAGTAGAAAATTTGGCCTGGATAAAAGCAAGGTGTAGTGTTACAACTGTAACAAAATGGGACACTTTGCTAGGGAGTACAAGCACTAAGGAAAAATAGTGGCCAAGAACAATCCATACCAATCTACACTGATGGAGCTCCACAGACTGAGAAACCCAAGCAACAAGCTATAGTTGTTGTTGAAGAAGGAGGCATTTATTGGAGCTTTTAGTTTGAAGATGTGTCTTCAAACCAAGCATTGATAGCTAATCATGAAGAAGCAAAGTATTGGAATATCTTTGTACTCTTGAATGTATTGCTAAAGTTAATAGACACAAGTCCTATAACTTGGATATGAGATCTGACTTTGAGTCCTTAAACATCTTAAAAGCTGATTTTAAGAGTTTAAAATGAATACAAACTTATGATAGAAGATCTAGAGAAAACCGTTTCAACTTTTAAGCTTAAACACACCAACTATAGGACTCAAATAAAATATCTCATTACCAAATTAACTGAACGCCAAGCTGAGCTTATGACCAGTAAAGCGAGGGTAAAAAATGTGTTCTTGAAGAAGAGATCTTCACAAACATTATATCCTCATCCTTGCATGCACATATTTGTTATCATATAAAACAAGGACTAGGATTTACTAAGATAGCTCCCCCATACACTTTTCTATCTGTAAGATCTCCAAGGTGTGTAATTTGTCAAGATAAGCTTCCCTTTATAGACTCCATTCAAGAATAGGATGAAGCTGAAAAGGAGATACTGAAGGATGAATATGAGATGAGTAAAGAAGATTATTATAAGAAGGGTCACTATTCTCCTAAGGAGAGGAAAGAATCAGGGATGACCAAGTCATAAAGAAAGAACTTGACCAGAGCAGTCAAGAGAAGATAAAAGAAAGCTCAAGAGATCAAGGCAAACTTCATCTCCAAGTAGAAAAAAATATTTATCTCCATAGGATTTGAAGAGGTGAAGGCTGAAGACTTAACTATGGAATCTAGTACCAGGAGTTCTAGTTCATGTCCAAGTCATCCCTGTGAAGAAGAGAAGGCTGATCAGCTATGCACCACTACTGCATAGCCTGAACCATCCAGTTCCAAGAGCAAGCCTCACCCTAAGAAGCCTACTACATCATCTATGAAGATCAAGATGGAAGTGGAAAGTGATCATGCTCAGCTTTCTATTCAAAAGAAAGCTCTCAGAAGGAAGCCATTTGATTGCATCATATGTGGTAGTACTTCTCACTTGCCAAGGATTGCATCTACAATAACAAAAGTACTATCCACATGACCAAGAAGAAAACTTCTAAGAAGAAGAAGAGATAGCTTCGGAAGGACCTTTCAGAAGCTCTAAAGTGAAGTAGAAGACAAGTGAAAACTTGCCTTCGGAAGAAATTTGGTCTCGGAAGAAAGGAATGCTTCTGAAGTATTGAAGTCTACTATAGTGGATACAAACTCTTTTGAAGGTCTAGTCTCCAAAACTTCTAAAGTTATCAAAACTTTTGAAGTGTTGAAGGTCAAGTCTAATCTTCCAAAGATAGTGTGGAAGATAAAGGAAGACCATGTGAGTGAAAGTTCTTATCAACAACAACAAATGATTCTCAAAGTATACATATAAGATCAAATACTGTTGCATTGTCTTTAGTTTACTTGACAAGTCTAAGACCAACAAGACTTGGGTTTCCAAATGTAACTAACCATCTTTTTTTGTGCAAGAAAAACTAAAGACCAAGAGGAATGTATGGATTATTAATAGTGGTTGTTCCAGTCACATGATAAACAATGGATCTTTTCTTCAAAACATTAAGAAAAATAATGAAGGGCGGTTGCCTTTGGTGGAGATTCAGGTGGTTACATTACTCAAAGGGGTAGGGTCACAAATGATAAATTAGCATTCAAAATGTATACTTTTTCAAGGAGCTTAGATACAAATCATTGAGTATATCATAATATTGTGATCAAAGACAAAACATGCTCTTCACTAAGAGCATGTTCTTCACTGAGCATGACTGCATTGTTCTTAAGCCTAGAGTGATCATTCCTCAAGAGCAAATCCTTCTCAATGCCCTTAGGAAAGGGAAGATATACAAGGTGGATTTGCAGGAAACATACCCTTTAAGAGAAATTTCTTGATTTGTATCTAAAAAAATAGTGATGAGTCTTTCCCTTGGCATTAAAGAATGTTCCATGTAAACTTTAAAACATGAATAAATTAATTAAGAATGATTTGGTAATCAGAATGCCAAAGAAAGAGTTCACAAGTGATGACTATTGTGTTCCATGCCCGAAAGGGAAGCAACACAAGGTGTCTCATAAGCCAAAGGAAAAGAACTCCATCACTACACCCTTACACTTGTTACATATGAATCTCTATGGCCCTGCTAGTGTAACGAGTCTAGGAAGGACCTTATACTGTTTGGTGATCATTAATGATTTCACAAGATTCACTTGGGTTTTTCTCCTTTGAACTAAGGATGAGAATCCTTAGATCTTGATGAATTTCATTCTGAAAAATAAGAATTAATGTGATCACAAGGTCAAAACCATAAGATGTGATCAAAGAACTGAATTTAATAATCAAATCCTTGATACATTTTCTGATAAAAATGGTATTACAAGATAATATAGTGCTCCTAGGTCTCCTCAACATAATAGTATTGCTGGAAGGAGAAACAATACACTTATTGAAGCTATAAGAACCATGTTATATGACTATAAACTGGCCATCATCTTCTAGCAGAGGCAGTCAACACTGTCTGCTATGTACAAAACATAGTTTTAGTAGTCAAAACTCATGGTAAGACTCATTCTGAATTATGGCACAAAAGGAGACATTTTATTGGTTTCCTTAGGTCATTTGGTTATCCATGTACCATCTTGAATACCAAAGATTATATAGCCAAATTTTCTAAGAAATTAGATGATGGACACTACATTTGATACTCTTCGCAAGCTAAGGCTTATTCTCAGAACAAGAGTAGTTAAGGAGTCAACCAATGTGACTTTCAATGAGCAAAGTGTGAAAGGTTCTTGTCCTGATTGGTTGTTTGATCTTGATTTAATTACCAACTATTTTCATAAATTTTGTGAGAATGTTTCAGGATCTACAGGTAACTTATAAACAGGAACACCTAACCCAAGATTTAAGCTGAGAAGACTAAACAAGAAAAATACTTCAGTTCCAGTGGTAACTAACCTTGTCGATAGAGTTTCTATCAGCTCAAAGACATAGAACTCAAATGAAGGAGCTTCTAATGTGGAAGGAAATACTGGTGGTGATAGTGATAAAAAATTTCTTAATGCTGATAATCACTCCATGGAAGAAAACATCAATGATGTCACACACTCATTGCATCAAGCATCTCTTGATAAGTGTGCTAATATGGTCGGTGACACTCCATACCCAGATCTAAATTTGACAAATCTAGATCCATCAAATAAATTTATTATGATTCCTTAACTTAGGATCCACAAGTCCCACCCTACCACAAACATCATTGGAGATATTGACATAAGGGTAAGAACAAGAGAAAAAAACCCATGACAAAAGGTTTGTCTATAATCTTGTTTTTTGTCCTAGATAGAGCCCAAGGAAGTTGATTAATCTTTGAAGGATAATAGTTGGATTAAAAAAGCATGATGAGCTACTTCAGTTCAAAAGACAAAAGGTTTGGAACTTATTTGCTCTTCGTTAAAGGAAGACCACCATAGGTACCAATGGGTATTTAGGAACAAGAAGGATTATAGAGGACTTTTCATTAAGAACAATGCTTGTAAGGTGTACACTTAAAGGTTGATGCAACCAAAACAACTAAAGAGCTCTCTGCGTGCATGCATAAAGTGTAGAGTAGAAGTATTTCTACTCTGCACTCATGCATGTATGCTGAGAGCTCTTTGATTACTTTGGTTGCATTAGCCTTTAAGTAAAACCTTAAGATCAAGGTTCACAGGTTCTATAACTAGGCCTTGAGTAAAGGTTTCCCTTTTGAAACTAATCTTAGAGTCCCCCTTAATATCCAGTTGACTAATGGCATTGCCTGTTCGCCTCTGTCTTCTTCTTTGCTGAACTCTTTAACAATGCTATCTTGAATCCTCTTAGCTAGTCTGTCAGCTAA